>JALIRR010004562.1:12500-34881 GCA_023091755.1 Montipora sp. Colony 1 RG-2022 | reverse complement strand
AAATGCCATCGTTGAAATCATCTGTGCTTTGTTTTTGCGCTTCCAGTTGCGTTGAAATGTTCAAAGTTATTTCTCACACCGGTGCATCAAGCGATATCGATCGAAAACCAACAATTATTACTCGGAATACCTGAAAGGTATCCGAGTTACAATCTCGCTTGTCTGTTTTTTGGACAGTAGAAATTACGGTGCGGTGATTTCTTTGGCTGAAAGCAATTCACTTAGCAAAAATATACTTTTTCCAACAACAACAAAAAAACAGCCGTGGTGTCGAGTGTCATCGGACGAGGGGATTTTTGCAGGCGCGAGGCTTCAAACAGCTTCAGTACTTACGGAGTTCGATGAAAATCTGGATTTATAACATGCGGTGGGGCAACCAAAGCGATGGGAGCTGTGTTTAAGGTTTCAGTGTGGAACTTTTAATATCGTTCGCCGATTTAGAAACTCGAACATGACCCCAGGCAGGTATTTGGGGACGGGTCTGGGATTTGTTTTGCTCCGCCCAACTATGGGTACGCTTGCGTAGGTTTGCGCTCACCGTATGGAGGCTCAGTGAACCGTTGACCAGCCGTGTCAAAATTGGTTGTTAGCGAGCCTCGAAGGAGTTTGAAAATTTGAATATTTTTCGCAGTTTCTCAGCCATGGATACTCGCTGGACCTTGAAACTTGGTCAAGGGGAAGTAAATTTATCCGTGTAGCCATCACCGGAGTTTGAGCGTGACTGATGCCGGAGAAGTGTGAATTTTTTCGGCGAGATCTGAGGTAAGTTAGAAATGAGTTGCCAGCCTTTCCTTTATTTAGGGAAGAGTGACGACTCGGGAATTTGAGAAGTCGCTTAAATCGCATTCAATCAGGCAAAAAACCACACAAAAAGCAAGAAATTCACCATGACAATAAAGTACGGCTTTTTTATTGAGAACTTTTGCGGGTAAATATCTTTTTCAGTCTGTTATCGAGATTCCCATACAAATCCTTATAATTGTTTACCTTCCGACTCTGGGCCGCCTGTGGACCAACTGCAGTAAACATGACCCTTGTCGTCATCATTGCGTGGACAGTCATGTAAGACAGAAACGTGTTTCAGTTTAAGGTAACTTAAATAAAAAGAATGTACCAGCTTTTAGCATAGAACAAAATGCGACTGAAGTCATTCAAAGTGTCCATAATAAGGTAGGCATGTTAGGAGCCAGGTTTCCACAGTGATCTATGATCAGATAGCGAGGTCGTTTCTAGTTTCTCCTTTATTTTAAATCTTCATACATTGTTTAAAATCTATTTCATAAAAGACAAAATTGTTTCCAGCAATATTAATTAGAGGAAATAAATGCTGTTTTGATCTGGTTGATTACTGTCCTAAATGGGAAGAAAAAGCTCTGCATCTGTGCAGAGATTCAGATGTTTGGTGAAATGCACAGTTACGTTAAACTGAAACGCGCGCCAAAAGCGGTTACAAATATTTAATTATCGATAGCCAAAACTCAAACATTGCTCTTCCCTATTAAAGGTTTTCCGTCCAGCGACAAGCAATTCCTAGCATTAAAAAATTATCCTCCGTTTTGGGCAAGCAGGATAATGCTGTCTTGAGCTACATGTACATGTAGATTGCTTCTCCTGAACGTGCTAAGCTATTTGAACTTACCTCTCCTGATGCGGGTGGGTATCACGGTAAATGTATCACTTGGAAAAAATATCCAGCCATATACGTATTTTAGCTCAAAATTCAGAGCGGTAAAAAATGGTTTGCTCACCTTTTACCCGGGGACGGACTACACGTACAGAAATGCAGCAAATAATATAATACATTAGAACGACAGCCAGAGTTAAGTAACTGATTTGCATTTTTGAGTACTACCTGATCTATTTCTACTAATCTTTTCTTATCGAATAACAAGTAGGGAGCACTTATGTATCGAATAACAAGTGAGCAGCCTGAGTTTCGCCGATAATACAGCGTGACAAATGTCTCGTTACTGCGGCGTAAATGAATAAACTGGGGTTTCACTGTTTCTCGCTCACTCACGCCACACTATCGGCGATAATCGAACCAAACTAATGTCTGGCTCAGTCGCACAAGCGGGACAAAATGGTTGTCTCGCTTTGTCTCGCTCAGTTCTTGCCTTAAAAACAGCTTTATGGCCCGAATCGGGCCCGAATCTCGCTCATTCAGGCCACAAATTTTCGTACGGGAACCACTAAGCTAGTGGAGACTCTGTGGTGAGCAAGGGTGGAATGTAGGACAGTATATACTATGACTGCATAACGCAGTCACGTAGTCTAATCTTAACCATATAATTATGACTCTTAACTGCATCGAGCAGTCACATTAAGGCAAATCCCATCTGAGGCAAAGCTTGGAACTTTTATGAGTTCCCAGTTGATGCATAACATCTTTCATGTATTTAATTCAAAACTGGAAGTAAGTACAATCATTTACAACACACCCTAACAACTGTTTTTAATCCATCATCTTTTATTCCCATATCCTCAACTGGATCCAGCAGCGGAAGGCCATCTGGGAATCGACGTTTTACTTCCTGAAAAGTCAACCGCAAAACAGAAATGATTATCACTGAATCGATGTAACCTTTTGAATACTCTCCATCTTGTCACTCACAAGAACATGATTTCACAAACAAGAGGCTTTGAGTAGCGTACACTTTATTAGAAGGATTTTTTAGCTGATTTCCTTTTAAATTTCAATGTTATATTATCTTGTTCAGTACGTGGTATCGTTGTTTTGCTGCTTGGTCTGCCGTCGTAATTTCATAACAGTGTGTCACATCCAGTTCAATTTCATCCAATCCACAATCCACCAAATGGATGCTCTTTACTGTAACAGTTGTTAACATTGGCAATCAAAACCTCTACAAGTTTCTTGACAACACCGGAAGAATTATAAATTATGTAATTCAATCGGTAAGATGTGTTACTGGGTCATAACGATAAATGGATATTGCATTGCCTGCAACAAAAACATTTTCCAATCATGCACACAATGTTCTTTAGTAAATAATATTTTTATTTCTCTCTTGTCTGTCACATAATTTTCTGCTGTCTGGTGGTCATCACGATTGCCTCTGAAAGCAGAGACACCAAGTTCAAATCCTACTCAACTGCCTTCTTCTCTGAAGAGTCTATCTTCCAGGCAAAGAGATCTTACGCATGCACAGGAAAATCACAACCCCCCATCAGCACCGATAAAAGAATCCTGAAAAATCCTATTCTTTTTTCCTTCAAACAAAGGGATAACTGCCTTATTGTGTAATGAGACGGACAAAAGATAAGATGCAAGCATAAGACAGTAATTTAGTGCCTGCCAAGACCTTGATTTGTCATGCCAGCCACAAAGAACCTTACTTCAGGCTAAAGTGAGATTTTCAAGGGTTTTTTGAGACAACAGTTTTCAAAAGTTCCAAGAGAGTAATATTGCTCAAGTTGTTGATTGTTAAGTACCTTAACTGATTTGCCTACACTTTGTCTGCTGTCCAGTGATCTCAAGTCTTTAGGAATGTATAATCTCACACTGCTTATGGCTTGAACCAGATGTAGCAAGATTGGTACAACCTAAATTCCAAAAAATTCAATGGCAAACAAGTTTAAAATAAGTGAGCAATTAGACCACTGGTAGTTGTGCCAAGCCAACCACCACAGCCTGACCTATATGGCTGCAATCTCAACAAAAAACACAGCAGTACAGTAGGTGCACAAATAATTAATAGCTTCAGGCAAACTACACAATAGTTTACACAGGTGAGTACTGGATTTAAATACAATTGCAAAACTGAAAATCTCTGGGCGGGAGGGTGGGGAGAAGATCAGTTAACTGTACTAACTTTGACAGAGGAATTAGTCTCTCCCAGCCACTGAAAAATTAAGCACAATGGCTGACAGTGTTTTGGGAGGCAGGTACAAAACATAGGTCACAGGTCATTGTTTTATAAACAAGACAGAAAGAATCCTAAACATTCTATTAAAGCTAACTTTAGGCCTAATAAAGCCTAAACAAAAGTTTTTAGGCGGTAAAAATGGTTAGGGTTGTTTCTGTATTCATTTGGGAAAACAATGACTTGTGACTTGTGACCTGGGTCTTGTACCTGTCCCACAAAACATTGTCAGCTTTTATGTTTTTCTTTAAGTGGCTGTGAGGGACTACGACGAGCAAAGATTTGCTGCTGACAAAATGGACCAATCTGCAGACTTCTAGTCTGCAGATTTTTACTGGTCTGCAGAGTCCAGTCTGCACTTTAGACTTGCCTGTTCTATGGCACCTGAGGAGTTGATGGGTTCACCCTTTTCTGAGTTGCATTCTCTTGCAAAATAAAAATTTTGAGGTTACAGGCACTTTGAAGTAATAATTATTATATATAGACAGCAGTGTTTTACTGGAAAATATACCACTCATAAAATTCATATGAAACTACATCTGGGACCTGAGTGGTATATTTTCCATGTCCTCACTAGTGAGGATATTGATGATGTCATTTCCTGCCTTTGCATGGTTGTTTGTGCAAACAGTCAGTGAAAATTGGCGAGAAATAGATTCGTGAAGTTCCGTGAGGCTGACGTAAAATCCTTCTCTGAGAAACAAGAAAATGCTGCCATGAAGAATAAAACTTCCATACAACTTAAAATTATTCAAGGAATTCCTTGCAAGTGAAGGAAAAAAATTGTGTGAAAATTGAAGAAATTCCTGCCACAGAGCTGCAAGAATTTGAGATAAAGTTTGTGCTCAGTGTTAGAAAGAAAAATGGTGAGTAAAACACTCCTGTCTATATAATAAAATTAGCTCGAAGATATGAATAATTATTTTATGTTCTCATGGCAAGAACAATACATGTATCTCACAAGTGAGTGCATTGTTCTTGCCACTCGAGCATTATCATTTCTTCTATTTTTATTGCAGACAAATCTAACCTGCATTTCTCCTTTTTCATCAGGACCACATGGCTGTGGTTTGTCTCCATCAGCTGATTTAACTGATTTGCTAGAGCAGTTTAACAAGGCCTCTATCACAAACAATGTCTCTCCTTGGCTTGGTCCACTCTGATCAAAGACAAAAGTAATGTATGTCAATGTTCCCACTGCAACCATGTCAATGATCAGTCACTGTTTGATGCTACTCTGGATTGCAAGTTATTTTTAGGTTTAATATGAGCATCAAATCCAGGTATGTTCAACCATGTCTGGAAAACCAAAATGTCACCAATCTAACCACATAATTCGAGTTGGGACAAAGAGAGTAGGGATGGAGCAGTGCTCAGAGCGCTTGTCTCCCACCAATTTGGCCTGGGTTCAATTTCCAGCCTTGGTTTCACATGATAGTTGAGTTTGTTGGTTTTCCCTCTCCTCAAAAAACCAATTCATGATTGGAGATGTGTTCATTTGATTTCATTTGATTTCTGTAGTGTCTCCAACTGGTGATTCAGCACTAAAAATACACTTGAAACCTATTAAAAAACTTCATCATTAGTAAAGCTATTGATTTGTATGTCTCGGTGACTTGAACTCTCTCTCACTGGCCACCAACCATCATTGCCCTTCGGATTTTGCAACTGGTTTACAGTCAAGCTATGTCATGCATGACCAGTATCCACAAGACTAAAATGAACATTCAAATTCCTCTTTGGAGCCTTCGAGATTTGAATGGAATCTTGAAGATTTTTCTGAAAGTTGCTGCGATAACTGAGCAATAATTAATTCATCAAATGCTTGAAATAGTTTTACTTCTCAAACACTGTTTATTTCATAATAAAACAAAAGTTCATACCTAACTATTTTTGATATATCAAGGAAATATCCATGGCAATATTCAGAATCTCAAGAGCAAAGTTCAAAACTGGCACACAGATTTTAATACTCAGTTAAAATTTCAAAACAACTGGTCATGTGTGACACTGCTGGACTGTAAGACTGAGAACAAGAATGCATTTTAAAATCAGCTTGCCATGGTTTAGAAAATAAATTCTTTATGAGATGGAAAATGTTAACCCTTTCACACCTAAACCGGCCATGCTTAGTATTTTACTCCATCTAACGCCAGATGATTTTACTCGTCAATGGGTTAATTCTAGTAAATGAATTGAAAAAATGATTGTACTTTTGGTTGATTGATGATGGTGACTGTAACATACCAGGACAAATCCAAGTGCTTCTTTGCAGTAGTTGAGCCTGCAACTTTCCGATTACTATTTGAGATGATCTACCACTGAGCTATAGTAGACTCCCATAAGCTACTATTATTATGGAAACCACTAATCTATGGAATGGGCAGAAATTTAATTTCCCTGCCCCGCCCACTTTCGCTTGTAAAATAATAGTTCAAATTCTTGAGAGGTTTTCTACGACACATTCAGAACTGAGTGCATGTGAAAGGCCGTACAATAATGGAAAAGCCCTTGAAGAAGACTTGAGAAGAAGATTATACAAGACATTATAAGAAAAGGGGGAGACTTCACCACAGGTTTCTTGTTGGGAAGCTTTTCTGCGATTGCCAAAGAAAACAGAGTTGAATTTTGAAAACATGTTTTTCAATTGTTTCAGTCTTTGCGGTACACCTTCATCCTCTACAACTCTACAAGGTCAGCTTCATAACCCGACATTATTATAGGAAGGTACAAAAGATGGACTGGATCAACTGAGATCAACTCGGATGGCTCACCTCACATCAACGTAAAAGAAATGATAGGGCCTCTAGAAATCAACCTAGCCCCAATCTTTCAGCTAACCTTGGTAAAATCGGCGCAAACATCAAAATTTAATACTTTTGACTTTTTGCTCAATCCGAGATGAGCGATCTGAGTTGATCCAGTCCACCTTTGTACCTGCCCAATATAATTCAAGATTAATTTTTATGGTTTGATGGAAGATGTGAAAATTTGACCTGCTGAAATTCCTTGTTGACACCCTGCCTTAAAATGAAATGATGTGACTCAAGAATGCACCATTTCGACAATTTCAGCCCCAGCCAAGTAGCAGGATAGTTTTAAGTCGAGAAGAGGTATCAGTTTCCTAATGTCAGCGTTACCTTCTGGTTTGCCTTCTTTTGAAAGTTGAGAACAACACCCCAACCAAAATCAGTGTCATTATTTTTAACCTATAAGAAAAAAAGTAAATAAATCTAATAACTATTCATTTGACATTTTTTACTTTCTTTTTTATTCAATCTAACTTATTGTGAGTAGTTTGCCATTATAAGTACATACTTTAAAAAAAAAAAAAAAAAAAAACAATAGGTTTCTTAAGTATGTAATTGTAGTAACATAATAAAAAAATTCTTGACATTTGCTGGTCCAGGAGCAAAAACCCCTCTCGACAGTCTTTGGTATTTTTTAAGGATGAAGCAGTTTTAGGGTAAAAGAGTGTTTTTTTGCCATCTGGCAGATTGTAAGTTGTGATTTTTATGCTTTGTTAGGTTCTAACTGGGAGTGGTCTAGGACAACCATCCTCTGCCAAATCATATCCTAAACTTACAGATAGCCTTTTTTTCATGTCTTTGAAATAGCCCAACAGTAAAGGCTACCTTGTTTCAAGGCTGCTAGGCAAGTCACCTACCCATGCTATCTTACCCATTTCAAGTAATTGGCTCATACCATATGGAAACATGTTCCGCGTACTAGGAAGCTTGAAGTCCCTCTTTGTCTTCAAAAGCATGACATTTCAAGAAACTGCACCTAATCACATTATTTTACTTCTCTTGGAGTCATGTTAAAAGACCAGCCTTTTAACAATACCCTCCTCATTACAAATGGCTCTTCTGGCCTAAAACAAGCCACAGGACGTGGACGAGGGTCCGATCCTCGCAATTAATGTTAAGTGCAGTGGCCTTGGCACTCAATCAATGTGCTCCCCTTTATTAAAATATCAATTCACGTAGAGTATTATACTAATATTCTCATTAATCACTCACTTGAATTAGTCTTCCCGGCTGCATGTAAGGCAAACAGTACTTGGGTTGATGTATAAAACCCTAGAAAAAATTATTCATAAACAGTTTATGACATTTTTTTCAAATGCAACAACATGATTGTGTTTAAGGTGGAATGTGCCCATGCGAAGGATGGGAAAGCACAATTGACTTTGCAGAGCCGACAGCTAAGTGGGACACATTGTTCATTCTGGACCAAGAGAAATGATAAAGCTTCCCGTGGGTGGGTAGAGCTTTTGACCTGTCAGTCGACAGACAGACAGTCAGTCAATCTGTCGAAGGTTCACAACCTGTCTAGGACTCTGATTTTTCAGTTGCCCTTTCATGCGCCAGCAAGCAATAATCAGTTTCCCAGTTTACACAACAGGGGTTTCAATTATTATAGCTTTTGAAGTAGATGCCCAGGCTAATTAATGCAAGCAGTGGTAACTCTTGTCTTTTACAAGGGTTTGAGTGAAAATCAATGCAGATTAGCTGACGGTAAGAGGCAAATTTCTGACAAACAGATGGCAGTATATCTCCAGTGATCAGCTTATAATGAAACCCCTGGTCCACATACCGGTAATACCGTAGTTGTCTCATGATTTTGTCACAATAAGATCATGGATTACAATCCTTCCACAAAGGTCAGCTTTAAGCTTGAAAATGTAAAGTTATTTAGAAAAACTTTTTTTTTGGAACAAAGAGTCATTTTTTTAGAGAAGCTGGTATGTCCCTGAGTGCAGGTTACGGGCTCACTGTCATTCATTAATTGTCATGACTTTTGGATGCATGCGAGCATTTTTAACTTGATGGTAAAATGAAACGTTAAACCAAATTGACAAACAGAAGAGTGATCATTCTTGATCAATACTTACCAACATATCATTGGCCAGTTTTTTCAGCTGTTGTCTGATCTTATAATATGATGTGACGGATTCTTCATTTGGGATTTTAAATGCATCTCTCTTGACCTCAAGAGCTTTCAGTTCTTGTAAGTGTAAGCAAGAGAAAAAACATCGCAGAGAGGTAAAAAATATACTAAATACTCAGTCTGGTTCCATCAAAATTTCTTGCAACATTCATGCATGCTTGATAACATTTTTACTGTCCTCAAAGTTTGTATTTCATTTGTTTTATAGCACATACAGTACCGTGCAAATGTAGTTGAGAGTCTCAACTCGAAACTCTATCCGCGATCCTCGATGTTTTCGAGAATCGAAGATTGAGTTTTGAGGCTCGAGTTATTACTTTTGATAACAAAATTAATTGCCACGCATTAAAACACTACGCAAATTTACTGGAGGTTCCGTAAAGGCAGCAAGAGAGGAACAGCACTCTCCTCAGCAACATGGAGGTCACCATGGCAACTGAGCCACAGTCCATCTCCCACAGCACCCATCAACACACCACTGAGACCAGTGTATGGAATGTACACTTATCTTAAAACATGGAAGAGAGGGAGGGAAAAAAAGGTGACTCAAGCCAAAGCGCATGGCAATGTCCATGCAAACCTGGCTCCCTGGAGTCCCCCCAAATAATATTATCTCAGGAAAAACCACTGCATTGGCTTGGTTTCAACTTTGTCGAAATGATATTTAGCCTCATTAAATACAATGGATAACTACATTATTTAATTAATACCAACAATAACGTCTGTTAATCAGTTTCATGCTCATATTATTGAACATAAGTGCTTTAATAATATGGAAGACTTAAAAAAATCAAATCAACCTAAGGTAGGCGATACACATTATGCTCTCTTTTTTGATCAGGCAAAAAACTGGAGAAGACAGAGGAAAACCTCTTGGGAGAGGGTAGAGAGCTGGCAAACCTAATAATTTACATAGTACTGAACCTGCAAATCTGGACATATTGCACGCACATGCCATGCTCTCCTCCTGATAAAAACTGATTTAAAGGCAACATAATGATTAAAGAGGTGTCACATACTGTCAATCATTCCAGGCACTGCGGCATAGTTCTGAAACTGATAAAATGACTTTTCCAACATAATTTCCGGGTTCACTTCTTCCACACGCAGCAAGTTCAACACCATGTTGTAAGTAAGATGGAATGCACTGTTCAGAGGATCAGCATTACCCTAGTGAAAAAAAAAAAAAAGGCAGCCATGAAAGTGACATCTTCTCTTGAATTTATATCATGCACTTATTTCTGCACAGACTTATCTCAACAAGCTACTTGTCTTGCAAAAACGTGCACTGTGTTTGATATATTTTGCTAAACCGTGAGACCATGCAATTCCTTTAATTTTTAAAATCAAATTGCCTTCCTTTACAGTCTTTGTTCTTTCAACAGTTAAGCTGTTAAAGCTCTCAATAAATCTCATTTTGTGAAAAAATAAAATCAGTACTCCTTAATATTTGAGATCGCGATGCTAGTTATTATGAATTTTACAGTAACTCTTTGTTAGAATATTTCACTAAGTTAACACAATACACTGCAAATTAATGTGAAAAATACATGATATACCCGTGGCTGTAATTTTAGTTTAGTTTAAATAACAAACTACTGTATTGTAAATTTATATGAAACTGTATCAAAAACTCTCCAGTGTTTCTTTCTGCTTGTTGTTGTGTTTTTACTCTTTTTGTAATAAGTGTTTAATTAATAAATTAATAATAATTAATATTCAATTTGCTTAACTTTGTCTTATCCCACCTAGATTAGCTTAATACCTTTTTATGGGGCATCTGTTATTGGAAATTTTATCTTTTGCTGGTAATAAAATTATTGTGCAGTTGTTGTTCATCTCCAGTGGTAGGAAAACTGGTAGTCAATTTTTGAGAAGGGAAGATAACACATGACTAAGGTAGCGATTGACTGAAACTCAGCCCAGAAACACAGGGGTGGGAGGTGCGGATAAAGAAAACTATTCCAGCCTGACTCTGTAAGATGTGCTGCACTAGATACACGCATAATATAATTATATATGATACATGTAGTTCAATGTAAAATTCAGGTAAAAATGATTTTCACCTTGTTTTAGACTAAATTTCCATTCTTTCCTATCCTAGTTATTAGTTATTATTAATGTTAATTAATTAATTAATTAATTAATTATTGTTAATTAATTATTAATGTTACAAGACTAATAATATAAGAGCGGTGCAGTGGTAACACCAGTGCAAAAAAGTGTAATACCAATGCAAATAAAACACATCAAAATTTTGGATTATGATTGGCTAATAACAGAAACCCATAAGGGTTGAAACGTGTAACGGCCCCTTGTGTGCTGGGAAACAAGCTTCGAAATATTCAATTTGCTAAGTACCATACATTTGGAACAACAAGCGCGAGGGGTTTCCAAATATGGTACTTAGCACTGAAACATTCAACGAATCAGTTTCCATTGAATATTCGGAAGCTGTGAACACGCGTTACACGTTTCAACCCTTATGGGTTTCTGCTAATAAACAATAGGGTTTGGTCAGAACCAATCAAATCTTTTGTTTTCAAATCAAGCGTGCCCTCTGGATGGTGCAATCAATGGCCCAATTTTTCCCTGATTGGATGCGTTTCTTCTGCTTAAGCCAATGGCCCTTATAGATTTTACGGTACTCTGTCCAACACCAGACGATTTTACTCATCAATGAGTGTTTGAGGCATGAATGGGTTAAAAATCTCGAATTTTTTCATGTATATTATTAATAGGTAATCACATGATTTTTCTCATGCAGTTTTGGTCATCTCTGAAAAAATGTACTTGTGCCTATGCAGAGATGGCACAGTGGTGAGAGCACTCGCCTCTCACCAATGTGGCACGGGTTCGATTCCCAGACTCCGCATCATATGTGGGTTGAGTTTGTTGGTTCTCTACTCTGCACCGAGAGGTTTTTTTCCACATACTACGGTTTTCCCTTCTCCTCAAAAACCAAAATTTGATTTGAGTTGCGTTACCTTGTTAATTTCAATTTACAGTGTCCCGATAAGTGCTCTACAGTGCTAGAAGATTAGTCACTTAAATAAAGTTCCTTTCCTTTCCCTTTTTCCTTTTATTCCAAATACAGGTTTTGCACGGCAGCCATGTTCCATGGCAGGAACAATAGATTCTTTTTGCTATGGGAACAAACGTTTTTTCTAATGCAAAACATTTTCATTGTTCCTGCCATGCAACATGGCTGATGTGCAAAACCTCTCTTGTGCTCAAAATCATGTGATTACCTATAGAAAGAAAATACATACTCAAACTAGATACTTTAATATTCCCTGATTATGCCGTAGATCAGCAAAAGCTTGGATTAAACTTTTCATAAGCAGCTCAAGGCCTCACTCAAACAGTTTATTTATTTATATATAGACATCTCAACTGTTTTAATTAATTTTTTCCAAAAGGCACACTGTATTTAACAATCAAATAATACCTTCAGCAAAGCTTTTCCTACATCAGGACCCATTTTCTCATCTATGATTAAAATAACAATTCCTCTGTCATCAATACCACGCCTTCCAGCTCTGCCACTCATTTGAATGTACTCTCCTGAAGTTATCTGTTATGAAATAAGAACGTGTGTACATGTAGTAAAACTTCCCCAACCAGCACACTTTGATTACATCATCAATCCAATTTTGATCTGGGATTATCCCCGTAAACGGGGGGTGGCCGGATTTACACCACTTTGTCAGTAATCTTTCTAACTCCCACTCTCCATCTCACTCGATTCATGGCGTCTTTTTTCTCCAAACCAACGCTCTTGCTCTCCTTCTCCACATGCGTCTTCTACGCCTTCTTTGGTCGTCCTTGCTTCCTCTTGCCCTTCACTTCGAACTCCAACACTTTTCTTAGGACATGCCAATCATCCCTCCTCAACGCATCCCCGTGCCATCTCACTCCATTAATTGTCTTTGCCATCTGAAACCACTGTTTCCTTCAATACCAACATCACCATCAGGTCCTCTGTCCTCTTTTTCTCCATCAGTTTTGCACCACACATTGCCCTCTCAATCCTTCTCAAATTTGCTCTCTCATTTTCCCTCAGACAGGTCATGTCCCACTCCCATCCATGTACCATACAAACCAAAAAAAGGGAATTACAAAACTACTTGCAAGGGTTTTATACTCACAAATCTGAAATCTTTTCCATCAAATTTCCTAGCATTTGTGAACACAACTGTCCTGGCAGGCATGTTGAGACCAAGAGCAAATGTTTCTGTGGCAAAGAGAGCCTAATAAAAACAAAAATAAAGTGAAACGTAATGACTTCTTTGAACATTTCACAGTTATTTTAATTTTTAACATTTATTTAATAATATTTTAAACAGATGACACTTTGACATTCTGAAACATCTAATCAAAATGACCATCATTTTAGTGTAATTATTATAATTTTTTGTTTGCTTACAAATCAGCCCTTATTGCCTCATTCTAAAGCTAAAAGTTCGAAAGAACATTTAACCTTGAACGAAGCAACAAGGGCTTATTAGCAAGCAAACAAGTATACTAGACATTAATGATGGCCATTTTGGAATAATATTAGGTGTATAATACAGGATAAAAACAGCCATTCATTAAAAGTGTGCAGAAGAGTCACTTACGCACACCTTAGTAACACTTTTAGTAAACCATGTTGCAGCGGAGGAGGGAATTTACATGTACCTTGATCAAACCTTCTGAAAAAAGGATTTCAATGGTCTCCTTTAAAATCGGCAGCAGTCCAGAGTGATGGATGCCAATGCCACGTTTCAACAAGGGAAGGACATGTTCTACCTAATAGATACAAATGTGAACAAAAAAAACTAATAGATAATAATCGTCCATCTGAATCTACATATAAAACATGAGAGACAACAAAAAATTCTACCTAATAGATACAAATGTGAACAAAAAAAACATTGGAGATACAGAGTATTTATTTTGAGTATAATAATCGTCCATCTGAATCTACATATAAAACATGAGAGACAACAAAAAATTGGACAGATATATTTCCGAGTTTGCAGCTCATCCCTCTGAATCTTTCACAACAACAATCTGGACAGACCTGAGGGAGTTTTTTGTCTTCATCTGATAAACAGTCAATAGCATTATTGAACACTTCTTCCACTAGTTTTTTCTCATGAGCTGCAATGAAAAAAAGAAGAAGATTGTCACAGAGGATAATAATTATGACAGAAGTTAATAAGTAATTAAAGGCTGACCCTGGTGAAAAACCTCAGAGGATCTTTGAGGATCTTCAAGGATCCTTAAAGATCGTCAAGGATGTGCGAAAGATCTTTGAAGATGAGGATCTTTCAAGGAGCCTTGAAGGATCTTTGAAAGTTATTTTAAAAAGATCTTCAATTGCAATTAGGAGTTGTAAAGATCCCCAAAGAGCCAGTGAGGATCCTGTGAGGATCTTGCAAAGATACTGGTGAGAAAAAGTTCAAAATCTTGGTATGGATCCTCGCAGATCCTCAAGAATTCTTTGAGGATCTTCCAAGGATCTTAAAAGGATCTTTATTAAGATCTTTGAAGATCCTTGATAAATCCTCTATTAATCTTCAAGGACCTTTGGAACAGGCCTCTGTTTTTGTTTATGGTGCCTCTAATTTTGAAAATGGTGCCTCCAATATTCAGCGGTCTGGGAACAACCGCTTGACTTAACCGAGGAAGATTGCGAACCAGTGTCTACATCCAAAATGGCCGACTGTGTGGCAGCTCCTCACCAGCTTGTTGAAAGAGAATTACAAAACATCAGCAGCAGTGTATCAACAGACCCCATGGAGGCTTCAGAGAAAATCGACCAAGGTATCGTTGCTGTTAATTTCTTGGATTCTGTTGTATGGTTGCCTGAGGATATTTATGGAGACATTTCAGCTGCAAGAGTATGTAAGAAAAACTTGAGCTCATCCTCAGTAAGAACCCTTCAAGTCAATAGCAATATGCCAGGACGTCCTTCTTATGAAATTAGCTTGGACCAGTTACAGTTCCTCATAGACTTAAGATTTACAGTTCCACAGATTGCCAGGTTACTTCCCGGATCCTAAAGAACCATTGAGCGGCATCTTGCTGAATATCGCCATCTCATCAAGGCCATTCTCCACCATGATGGATGAGGAGTTGGATTGCCAGGTTAGAGACATCAAGTTCTTTCATCCTAACTGTGGATCAAAGAATCTGGCTGGTTTGCTTGCATCTCGTAACATAAAAGTACCCAGAGAAAGTCTGAGGCAATCCCTGCAAAGAGTTGACCCAATCGGAATGTCTGTTCGCAGATGCAGAGCTGTTCATTGACATGTTTATTCTGTCTCGTCCTCTTGCTCTATGGCATTTTGACGGAAACCATATGCTGATTAGAGGGCGTTTTGCGGTGCAAGGATGTGTTGATGGTTTTACCAGAATTCCTGTATTTCTAGCGTGTAGCACAAATAACAAATCAACTGTTTTGGCTTGCTTTATGGATACCGTAGCTCAAAGCTGGCACTTTTAAATTGACCTTGCACCCACAATTGTAGTGGAGTCATGTTGTGTTCTGTGCTCAGAGGGTGTCTTATCCAGGTAGCAACCCACTCCTTTAACCTGTGATTAATGAGATCAGCAAAACAAAACTGCAGACACCATAAATCAACTTTAGATATGGGGTCAAGAATTCCCATGTCTTCCATTGACATAAAGAGCCTATGGAAAAGTTTGAGAATATTGGTAAAAACATCTCTCCATAAGCGCTCAATCTGCTGGTTATGAACGCTTCTGCCAACAAGTGCTGAACCTTGACCGGTTCCTCTCCTTTCAAGCATGTATCACACTACATCAACATTCTCACCTCCTCTATCACAATGAACACGAGAGGATAGTCCCCATTATTGAGCTACGGCATCCATAAAGCAAGCCAAAACAGTTGACGCTTTGTTATTTGTGCTAAAAAGGTAAAGTCTGCTACGAGCCTGGAAGGCCCATCAAGCTGGCACTTATCTCTGGTTTCTGTATCATGAAGCGACTAAGGAGTATTCCTACTCCCCCCTGGAAGGGATGCTACATGTAGTCCATCGCAGGGTTACCCCCAGCATTAAATTCGCCGTTACCCATTTATACACCTGGGTGGAGAGAGGCACCGTGAGAGTAAAGTGTCTTGCCCAAGAACACAACACAATATCCCTGGCCAGGACCCAAACCTGGACCACTCGATCCGGTGTCGAACACACTGACCATGAGCCCACTGCGCCTCCCGTTATTTGTGCTACACGCTAGAAATACAGGAATTCTGGTAAAACCATCAACACATCCTTGTACCACAAAACGCCATCTAATCAGCATATGGTTTCTGTCAAAATGCCATAGGGCAAGAGGACGAGACTACAGAATAAACATGTGAACAGCTCTGCATCTGCAAACAGATATTCCGATTGGGTCAACTCTTTGCAGGGATTGCCTCAGACTTTCTCTGGGTACTTTTATGTTACAAGATGCAAGGAAACCAGCCAGATTCTTTGATCCACAGTTAGGATGAAAGAACTTGATGTCTCTAACCTGGCCATCCAACTCCTCATCCATCATGGTGGAGAATGGCCTTGATGAGATGCCATATTCAGCAAGACGCCGCTCAATGGTTCTTTAGGATACGTGAAGTAACCTGGCAATCTGTGGAACTGTAAATCTTAAGTCTATGATGGACTAACTGGTCCACGCCAATTTCATAAGAAGGATGTCCTGGCATATTGCTATTGACTTGAGCAGTTCGTAATGAGGATGAGCTCAAGTTTTCTTAAATACACAATGTACGTCTTGCAGCTGAAATGTCTCCATTAATATCCTCAGGCAACCAACCGTACATCAGAATCCAAGAAATTAACAGCAACGATAACTTGGTCGATTTTCTCTAAAGCCTCCAAGGGGTCTGTTGATACACTGCTGCTGATGTTTTGTAATTCTTTTTCAACAAGCTGGCGAATTCGAAGAGCTGCCACACAGTCGGCCATTTTGGATGTAGACACTGGTTCCAAATCTTCCTCGGGTAAGTGAACCGAAAGTTGTTCCCAGACCGCTGAATAATGGCGGCACGATAAACTCAGAAGCACCATTTACGAAAACCGCCATTTTTGAATACGGTGTATTCTGCGCGGGTGAACATGTTATCAAAGGCAAAGAGATCGCTTGAAATTGAACGTGATTCCTCTCCGAAACGCCGCAAAAGTTCGGGATATTCCCCACATTGGAAATTCTGGTGAGTTTATTGGTACAGATCTGCGTGAATTTTGAACACATTTTGAATTTTGAAATTGCGTGTTGGGAAATGCATATGCTTATTCGAAATATATTTCTCATAGGCTTCTATCCAATTACGAATACTCAGAGGATAGCCTTACCTTTACAAACGACATAATCAAGCACAGTCTGACAGAGAAGGCAAATCGAGAGTGGTCAAACTCGTTGTCGACTAACTCAATTGGTTGTATCGTAACGGATATTTGGGGTGCAAAAGTTAAGTTTGTAAAACGGGGCCCACGTAATGCTCGTCAAAGTGGGTATTTAAATTTAAAGAAGGTAACACCAAGCCTCACTGCTGCAGCAAAAGTAAAAGAGATGGCCCTACAGCTGGATGATGTGTCATTGCCCCAAGGGTGGATGGGAGAAGCTGATAATGCATACCGTTTCTCCTTCTTCCGAAGAGAAAAAAGAGAATTTAGAGGTGAGCGTTTGAGCTTGGAAATGCTGGTGGAACTACCCCATAACGAGGCCTCCTGTAGGCCGATTTACAAGATCCGATCCCATGGTTGTGTGGTTGATTTGGGTTCAGTACTAAGAATTGACGAGACAAAAGGTGCACCACTAGCAGAAGAAATCTCATTGATCCTGCAATACTTGAACAGCGTCCCCATCTGCCTTGGATTTATTCTTGAAGAAGATCAATCCATTACCAGCCTTTCCCATTACACAGTTGGTCAACTAACCGACCTTTTAGACCCAGCAAAGCGGCCAGAGACAAGAGTATATTCAGGGTGTTGTCAAGTCCTTAGCAATTATGGAGAAAATTGCAGAAATTGTGGGAGGTTAAAAAGTGTTAACTCCCAAAACCAAAAGCACCGTTCAAAGAGGAAGTCCATTACACCTCAATGCAACAAGCGGTTTCTTTCGAGGGAGGAGTTGCTTGAAGAACTAAGGGAAGAGCAACAAAAGAGAAGAAATGCGGAAGTGAGGGAAAACTATTGGCGAGAGAAATTTGATTGCGAAGCTATAGGGGTTGACAAGGAGGACCATGGTGACAACACATAGCATTTAATTATCCCGGCTTAAAACGCAAAACAACGGTTGATTTAGTTAAGGCGGCGAAATACGAGATACAAAAAACCCTTGTTGCAAGCTTGCATGATCAACTTGACCCGCAACAAAAACATTTGTGGCGGGTTGAAGAAATGCAGCGCGCTGATTGGTTGATTTGCTAGTACACGAGCACATTTGTTGCGTGACAAGTTGCGAGCTTGATGAAAAACGAGCAACAAAGCCAAAATTTGTTCCTCAGAGTAGACCCATGCTCTACTATTCGCAACAACTTTCTTCAACCGGCAACAAATGTTCTTGTTGCACGACAAGATGATAATGCAAGGTGAAAAATGGGAAACATTGACCCAAACTTGCAACGAAACAATGTTGACGCGCCAAGTTGAGGGTTTTTGTATCTCGTATTTAGCCGCCTTTACATTGAATCTGAGTGTTCCTACATAAACACCCAAATGTTGACACTTCCATTGAATGCACAGATTTGTTCTGGAATATGGTGCATGAAATTTCATGATAAGTGGCCTGTAATTGGTGACCGAATTCCATGATATTGTGTTATGTAAGCAATGAGAACCCAGAATGCTTCTTTTGTTTTAAACTCCATTGCTGTTGTGCTTAAGTTGTCACTGCTTTGAATTTCTGAAGAGGTTGGAAAAAGACAATATAATACCATGTAGCTGTATATTATTGTATCCAAGTATCTTTAAACCATATTTTTCCAGAGGAAACCAAGCTTAGGTACAAAGGGAAAAAAATGTTGTAGTTACTCTAATCCTGTAAGCTAAGCTTTCCTTAGGCATTAGTAGGGAGTTTAAGCAAAGACGACGGCTACGGCAACGAAAACGTTAGTCCAAAATATAACTTAACTTATAACTTATATGCTCACGTTGCCGTCAAAACCTAAAATTTGGTGATTTCACGTTGTTGTTTTGGGGAGTACGGCAGAGAAAATAATTAATGACAGAAATTCGTGTTGCACATGCAGCACAAGCATTTTTCCTTTTTTAACCAATCATATTCTTGCTTTGTGGCGTTGCCGTAGCCATAGCCGTCATCTTTGCTTAAACTCCCTATTATGCAACGACTACAGTGACGGCAATGAGGGTGTACAAAAACAAAACAGGAACCCACATAATATAAGAACTTTCACATGTAGGAACCTATTGGGCTGAGACAGTCCATTTACACACACCCCTTTAAATGACCTGTTTTAGCCTACAATTTTGAAATTGGTTTTTATTTTGAGAAATTCAGTGAAACAATGAATACACAAATTTAATATAACAAATTCTACTAGTCAGTACCTTGTTTTCCCAGCAGCAACATCGTACCATTGTTTTAATGTTGTTTGTGCAGAGCTTTGTACAAACTTCAGAAATGGCCCAAAATAGGCCATACCCACCAATGACAAAGACCTCATTATTTTATTCTATTTTAAAAATAAGAACCTGAGTACAGTCTGTAGCCTAACCTTAGCCTAGCTTGGAAAAACTTGGTTCTTATATGCAGGTTTTTACTGTACCGTTATCAAGCAAATATTGTTACTGTAGTATTAAATATATGACTTACATTTCTTTGCCACAAGGGAAAGAAAAAAAGAATACTTATTGGGGAGTTGCAACTGGCCTCAGTATTATGTGGACATGCTGTAATAGACAGGCTGGAAGCAAAAACCTAGTAAGTGACAATGTTCGGCCAAAGTTTAGTGTTCAAAACTAACCCAAATTTTGCAAGTTGACTGAAAATGAACTCAAGAACATTGCTCTCAACTGGTAATTTTTTATGCGATTTGAGCTTTATTTTTTCGAGAAATAAGCCATACTATTGGCTTTGCATTTGAAAACAATGGAATCAGAGAAGCTGCACTTACCTTTCATTGTTCGATTAAAATTTAATAGCAAAAACTCATATAACTGCGTGTGTCAGTAGCTCAACCGAATGATACGAATGATACAGCGAAGTAGACCACAGGTTGGTGGTTTGAGCCACTGATCAGAGTTCTTTATTTTATTTTTTGCGCATTATCGTGTTACTTAAATTTCACGAAGATCGATAAGGTCGCAGCGAAAAACAAGAAAAGAAAAAAAAGGAGAAACAGCTCTGTGCAAACAAAAGAAAAATAACAAGTTTGGTCAGTGGCTCAAACTACCAAGCTGTTGTGTACTTCGCTGTGCGCATCATTCGGATGAGCTACCAACTCACGCAGTTGTATTAGCTTATGCTATTAAATTTTAATCAAACAATGAAAGGTAGGTGTCGCTTCGCTGATTCCATTGTTTTCAAATGCAAAGCCGATAATCTTTTTTTCATAGCTTATTTCTTGAAAATAAAGTTTAAATCCGATAAAAACAATACCAGGGCAATGTTCTTAAGTTCATTTCCAGTCAACTTGCAAAATTTGGGTTAGTCTTGTGCAAAACTAAAAATTGGCCCAACATTACAAGTCACTTACTAGGTTTTTGCTTTCAGCCCTACAATTATATCCTTAATCCCCAAATTTTTTATGATTTTGACAATGATAAGCACATCTACGCAAATAAAGGGAGTTTAAATGATGTTGGTGCCATATTGTTGTTGTTGTTCATGGTAGTCAATAGGAATTGGCCATTTTACAAATTCACTTTAAATTAGCATGTTTCGGGTTTTCCATTATGACATCCTTACCTTTACCCTGAGAAGAATCAAAGCCATAATTGGCAGTAATCATGGTTCTTTAATGAAGCCACAAACATCCTTGAAGATCATTGGTACGAATACTGAATATACCCAAAATAATCTCATAGATCTTGACAAGATCCTGAAGGATAGATCAGGATCTTTGAAGATCTTTGGTGAGATTATTGAAGATCCTTGCAGATCTTTGGTAAGATTAATAAAGATTGCAAAGACCTTAACAAGATCCTCAAAGGATCTTTTAAAATAATGAAGATCCTTGAGGATTTTTGAAATTCCTTGGTAACATTCAGGAAGGATCCACAAAGATCCTTAAAGTTCAAGGATCTTTGGCAAGATTTTTGAGGATCTTTTCCAAGATCTTTGTTAGGATCCTTCCTTAAAGATCCTTCGAAGATTTTCACCAGGGGAGTGCTATGGTTCAGTGGTTATGTAGATGGACTGTGTGTGGTTGCGTCGCATTCGAATCTCCCTCTGACCACCAGGAGGAATGTCTTCAGCACACTTTGTAATGGACCTTTTTACAGTAATGAGTTTTGTTGCCTGTCCTTTACATAAAAGTGAGGCTGGAGTTGATCTTGTTATGATAAAGACCTCCCCTGCTTTTCTTACGTCACGTTAATGATGTCATTCTCATGCTTATTAGTTTGTATTTACATAATTATGAAAATCAGTGAGGTTTCTATCACAGCAAGGTCAATTCTAGCCTCACTTTCATTCAATGGCCAGGTAACTAAGCACACAACTGTAAAATATTGTTATTTGCTGCGGTTTGAAGAATAGCAGCAAATCGTTGTGCAGCAGTCAGTTTCCCTTTTTAACAAGTGACCAGTTGTGTTTGATTTGTTGTCTATTAGAGGGAATAGGGGAAAACGTCTATTTGATAATTTGTAATTTATTGTTACAGTATTTACTTCTCAGTTTATTACCAGTAAAGTGGAGCATGTGCAAATAAACAAATAGGCAGTAACTTGATACAGTGCTTTGTCAACTGAGCTGTGTTCTGTTTTCCAGAAAGTTTACCGGGTGATTAGTTTGTGGTAAAATGAAAAGGTTGGTTGTCCAAAAAAAAAAAACAACGGACAACCCAGCCAAAAATAGCATGAACAGCACCCGATTCACTCAACGGTTTTCTGTTGTCAATGTCTGATACTGTAGTGTGGTGTGAAGTTAACAATAATAATTAATTTGCCACAGTTGAGCATTTTCCCGTGTTTTGAATATCTGTGGCTTTTACAAAAAAATTGTCAGATAGGAAAATTCACATGTACCTGGTGATGGAGATTGAAGACTCTATTTTGAAAATGCTTAAACTCAAACCCAGACTTCCACAAAAAAACCCCAGGTGCACATTAGAACTATGGGATACTCAAGCTCCAACGCCATGCAATTGCATCTCAACACAGTATGCATTTAACCCTTTGGGGTTGGTTTTGCAATGGGCAACAAATTTACTGGACAGGTTTAGTTGCCCGGCTTTTGAAACACGGACAACCTGCATTTTTTATTTTATTTCGAGCACTGCATCAACAAGCACTATAAATCATTGGAACCTTAGGCTAGCTTTGCTGTGTAACAAACAACCCCTG
>JALIRR010004562.1:0-7500 GCA_023091755.1 Montipora sp. Colony 1 RG-2022 | reverse complement strand
TCTGGTAGGAGGATAATTGTTTCTTCCCACACAACACCCCTCTCTGAAAACAAAACACAGTTACACGTACCTTAGCCAGCAAACAAAAAGGCAGCCTTGTAAAGAGAAAAAGCATTCATGCAAGAGGTAATGGGACTGGAAGGACATCAAATGCAATTCTCACAATGCTCTTGTGATAAAGTACTCCTAACCAATATTGGTCAATCACTTTGTTTCAGTTACAAAGAGTGTAGCAAGTTCCCGACATTTTTTCTAACACTTCCAACATTTTACCAATTTGAAATCACACTAATCAGCTTATTTATAAGACATTCAATTGAAAACCACCAGTGTACATTTTTGCTTGAAGGGACACATTTACCAAAACATTACTGACAACAGAATACAATTTCAGAGGGAATCTTGTTCTACTTCAACTACATGTATGGTCATTTGGGAGTGACATAGGTCAAAACAAGATTTCATCGACTAGCAGTATATGTTATACTGTCTTGCTTTTTTTGGTAAAGCTTTGCCAACTCTGATTCTATTAGAGAATACATGTACAAGCTGCTTCCATTCTTTGCAGGGAAAACAACCAAATGTTGACCATTCAGATATAGAACTTTGTTCCAACTAAAATCATGCAAGCAACACTGCCTTACTAAATCGCAAGTGGACTTGATTAAATCGTAAAATGATTGTCTCCTCAAAGCAATGGCTATAATTCACTTGTGATTTCAAAATGGAAATAAAACCTCTTCTTGGCTTGTTTGATGACAATTGTAAAAAAAATGCTTGTATTGAAGATTTTCTTTTGCTGCGTATTACTTTAAAAGTGCATACTATACCTTTATCTCTCATGTAGTGAATTTCATCAAACACAACCCAAGCTACTTCTCTCATTACCTGCACAAAGAGAAAAGCAGCTGCAACTAATTCAATATCTTAGTCTTTCAGAGCAGACCTCGATACGTAACACCAATACAGGTAACGTGCATAGACCATTAAATTTAGCCCCAGATAGGTTCCCAATTGATGAGTAAAATCATCTGGCATAAGAAAAAGGAACAGAAAGCCGTCACCCCTTCCACTATCATGTCTCCAGGTTTGATTCTTGGACTCTGTACCCTCATTACGAGGGTTGATTTTTTTGGCCCTATGGTTTGCTTCAAGAGGTTTTTCTCTGGGTTTTCCAATTTTACCCTCCTATCATACATGTAAACCACCCCTTTATCTTATTTCATGTGACTTTTCTTTCATTCACAGTCTCCCCAATTAGCATTTAAACCCATTCCATCCTAAGAGCGACACTTGCAGATTTTACTCTGTTAACAACACATAATTTTACTCATCGTCAACCCTTTCTCCTCTGACAATTAATTTTATACCCCAAGCCTCAAGTTGAAATGTTTGCTTCGAGTTTCTGAAAGGCTCCCATTCCTTTCTCCTTCATCTTAGCAGGTAAGTGTTGCTTTGGTAAGTATTCCACAGATATATCAGGGTTGCCATAGTTACTTTTGCTCCCGTCTTGCTTATCATGACCATGCATTTGGAATGCCTACCTTTCAAAGTATTTGCTCTTTAGTTGTATGAGTTTCAATAAACTTAAATATTGAATATTGTATGCAGAATAACACTTTTTCTGTACATGTAGGGCTACATCAAGAAGGTTAAGATACTGCAATAATTATAAGCACAACTAGGTTTGTGTGCCTTGTGACAGATTGGCAACAAGCAAAGCACTGCTTTGGAACAGTTTTTCATGGTGGAATAATAAACCTCCTATTTCATGGTTTGATATAATTTATAACACTTGAAGTCTTGTGCTCATCGTTGTTCACTGGGCTCGAAATTGCAACCACCACAGTCGCATTTGCGACTGAAATTTTTTCCCTTTGTGACTAAAATATCTGGAGAAGTCACAAATTTGCGACTAATCTTCACCTTGGTTCTTTGCCACTTTGCTGCTACATTTTCCAAAATACAGAAAGACATGAAAACATTATTTTGTTTCTAGTCATGACTGTTTTGTTTCAATTTGGAGACATGGGGCAGAATTGCAGCGTAATTTAGCTGCGAGGTTACATGTACAACACCCTGACCATTTGGCATTTTTTTTTCTTTTGTTAAATGGCTCACAATACAATACAGTGCAGTGGATTTACAACAGTTACTACAATTTGCTGATCCCTTTTGTACTCAAAAATAATAAAGGAAGCTGACAATAAGATGTCTGGATTCCTTACCTCAGAACCTCTGTAAAGCATGTTTCGTAAAATCTAAATTTATGCAAACAAAAGCAAGGTAAATGCTCTGTTACAGCAGCAATAAACAACCAGTATAATATCATATTATTATATATAATAAGCTGTATTCTAAGTTTTAGAGCTCAAAAATTAATCTATTTATGGAAAACCTTAAGCAGTGCTTTCACAAGCAAACTGGCAAACACAGGTTACCGGTGCACTTTGAAATCCATCTACTGGTAGATTTAGCAAATCGAAAGTGGTTCAGCGTTGTCTGTACTCTTATCCACAATGATATTCGTCATCACAGTGGACAAAATGTTGTGGACTAACAAGGCGCAGCAATGCTGAACCACTTTCGATTTGTTTTTTTACCACAATATTCAACGCTAAAGAAAGTTTTTATTTCTGATCAGAACATGAGTAAAATCATGACACAGAGAAAGAGCATGTGCGTCTATAACTTTCTCACAATATGATTGGTTTATTTCCCAAAATGGGCATTCCTGATTGGCTATATTGAGTGACAAATTGACGCAAGCATGATGCGTACAGCATTGCCTAGATTGCAAGATTACAAGCAATTGTCACAGTGGTTAAAAAGTCATTGCTGCATACCAGTATAAAAAATGTACTATATTTATTGTACAGTCACTGTTGTAGGGTTACAAGTAATCAGTGACATTTGAGCTTTTAAATTGGAACAAGGCAGCTTTAAGTACTGAGAGGTTATAAGACAGATTCTGAGCATGCATCCTGCTTACATGTCAACAGTCATCCTCTACATTATCTGAGATGTAAGTTACATAATTTGTTTAATTATCTATTTACCTCTGTTGTCATAACAAGAGCACTAGCGCTAGGGTTGATGGTCACATCTCCAGTCATTAGGCCAACGTCCTGGAATTCTTCATACAATTCCCTGTATTTTTGATTACTTAGAGCCTTTCAATAAAGATAAATGATAAAGTGTTATAACAAAGTAAAGGTAATGTGTCTCATCTACATGTAATTCAATGGTGAAAGCATAACTATGACTACATAGTAGGCAGACACACAGTCATGCACCGATCAACTCAAAACTTCAACACCACTCCCCCCCCCCCCCTACCTACTTCTGGGCAAATGAACATTTGGAGATTGCATTGTTCAAGTTTCCCACCCCCTCGGGCCAAAATGGTGTTCAAATGCCCTACCCTATATAGTCAGATTTGTTTGTCATACCCTACTAAAGAACAGTCCTTGTCGGCTCCTACCAACTCTTCAATAAAGACCTTAGCTTTCGAAGACCTTTTTTGTAAGCCAATCGCTCACAAATGCTACATCTCTTCCTTTAACCTCTTCCATCTCATCGAAACACATGTTTTAAAATCATTTGAAACCTGACACTTCCGGTTCAATTTTCCCCACCCCACGCAGGCAAAGGTCAAATTCCCCACTCTCCAGGCACAGAGGATAGTCACATGCCCTAGTTTGCCCGGGATGGGGGGGGGGGTATGTTGAAATGTTGTTAAAAGAAATGATGCTCTTTTTTTTTTTTTTTACGGAAAACTGACATTCAGATCTGTTTTTTTTAATTTATGTGGAGATCTAAATCATTTATCAACTGCAGCTAACAGTTCCAACAGCATACAGATTCCTCAAGGCGTTTTCAGATGTTGTCAATCGAGCTTTGAGAGTCCATACATTTTGATCAATGAATGAACGCGTATAACAGTTACAATTGAAAGAAATTGATCATTTTATTTTAAGTATATATTCGAGGGGAGGGATAAGACTTTATTTTTGTGCAATTTAGAAATCTGAAAGTGTACTGCAGCAGCAATTAAGAGACAATAGGATCGAATATTAATTCTTGAATATTAATTAGCTGGACCCCCAAAATTTTGCAATGGACCCCCAAATTTGAAAACCTGGATAAATCACTGGCAACTAAAAAGCACACATCCATCGGTCAACCATATTCAGTGCATAAAAATCTTTTACTAGCCACTGACCTTCAGCGGTCCCTGCAAAGAGCCTTCCACTTTTTTTGACAAACACTACAGTACATTTTATTGAAAGTGTACACTTTCACAATACAGTACTTTTTTATGCAGAAGAGGTTAACCATCTTTTGAAATTAATATTAAATTATTCTTGGAATCAAGAAAAAACAACTTAATATAATGCATTTTTGAATTGCTACTCATCTTTGTTTCAAAGTGAGTTTTGGATAAAATTTTTTCAAATAAAATGAGGTTGAAGTGTATGGAATTGTCAAACTTATTTGTACACAATGTACAAAGACTCCATTTGGAACAGAGGCAAACAGCAATCCTGGAATGGTACTGATTTCATAATATAACAAAATTTTACTTTACATGTATTTCAGTCATAATATGTGTTTTACCATACCTTAATAGGCGTAGTGTAAATCACCCTTTGTTTATTCTGCAGTGACAAGGCAATGGCATACCTACCGGTTGCCAGTAATTAAAAATAAGTCAAAACAACTTCCTGCGGCAAGCAATGAAAAATTTTAATTCAACAAACTCAGAAGTCTTACTCTGCTACAACTGTTTTCCCTGCCGATGTGTGCGCTGACACCAACACAGACTGATTGTTTTCCAAGCATTTCAGTGATTCTTTCTGGAAAGGATCCAAGATGAAAGGGTATTCCTAGAAAAGAAAATTGATTGCACAACAATAATTATTATTCATCATTATTCCTGGAGGAATTACCACTTGAATGTGTGACTTTTGTAAAAGTAATCACTGACACATGTAGTTACATACAAACATTAATAGTTACTACATTGTACATTTAACAAAGTGTCCTGCGAAAGGGACATTTATTCATTACCAAACTTATAAACTCTAAAAAATACCGTAACGATGACTTGATTATCAAAATGTTGCAATACATGTTCACTTTTCTCCAGAACACTGTAACATTACATGAATGTATGATCAAAGGCTGTGTCAACCCTAGTTCACCCCATAATAAAATTATAATATTAGAGAGATGAAGCACCGCTTTTACGTGAAACGGCAAACATGAAAGGGTGGGTTACTGCTTGTTATAAAAAACAGGAAAATTATATTATTCTAACTCGTCTCCCTCTTTTGAAAACTTACTTGATAGCTGCTGCTAACAGACAAGAAATAAGCTCATAATCAAATTAAACGAGTTTCTTCCATCCAGTGCTCGACCTTAGCGGTAGTCCACTAGTCCTGGACTAGTGCAAAATGCTTCTGGATGAGTAGGAACTTAGAACTACTAGTCACAGGACCAGTAACTACTTTGTAATTAGTTTTTGCAATGTCTAAAAAAATACATTAGTCGAAAACAAAATACACGTCTTGTAAGTGTTGTTTCGATGCGTTCCTCGCAACATTTCGATCACGAAAACAGGTAGTCCAATTTAATTGTGAAAAGATATTGCAAATAATATTGCCATGCTGCAATCAGGAAGGACTACCAGAGATTTACTCAGGACTAGTAAATTCTCAGTTCAAGTAGTCCCAGGGCAAGCAATCAAACAAGTTAAGGTCGAGCACTGCCATTTTTGGCAAAATGTAAATTTTAGTCCGACATTTGCCATTAAACATGCCGTAAACATGATGCTTAATCTCTCTATTAATTAATTTAATACTGTAAGACACAAGCCCAGTGAAGTTTAACAGTTTTATTGTCCCAAAGAAAATCACCAACCCCAAAAGATCACTAGAACTTACAATGGAGTCTTGTCCACGTCACTTCCCAACACATCACGAAGTCCGACCACTAATGTGGTACACTATGTCATTGATTTGCGGGTATAATTTAGGCCAACATGGTGTAACATTATAATATTGTATTTGGTTATTACTATAATAATGGCTAATCAACTATGAAGAACATGAACAAAACACATAATAAGATTATCATATACAAAAATTAACTGTCACAAAAAATAATACCTTTGCTTGTTTTATTGCTTTTTTGACTAATGGCACATATTCACATCCCTCAGGAACAGCAACCTTACAAAAAAGTACAAAAAAAATTCCAAATATTTGCATTACAAAGAAATACATGTTTAACATCCTAATGTGAGTATAATAAATTATATAAAAAGAGCTTTATGCATCCAAGACCTCACCTCATGAGTACAAGCCTCTATGGTCTCGACATTCATTACATTTACCCGAGGTATTGATTCCAAGAGGCTGAAAAAGAATAGAGAGGAGGGAATAATGGTACAGTAAATGATGCTGAATTTCTGATTCTTCTTCTTAGGTTGCATGCTGATGTGTTCCTTAGATTGGAGAAAATGAGGGGAATGCTTGTTCCATGCTCAAGTGCTAGAGCATTGGATAATTTTTATATGAATGGGGTTAGCTTCTAAAGAAACCGTTCATGCTTTATGTTACTGGTTCAAGATGTTTTAAACCAGTTCAATCTTGATTTTCCTTTGTTCATCTACTTCTACACATTCCAGCACTCAGCAAAGTTCCTTTTTGACTTATGGCTGTTTTCTGCTTACATGGCTTTGAACACCATATTAAGCCATTTTAGAGACATCATTGTTAAGCCGGCCACTTCTGCTGGAGAGAACAGGACAGTCACAAAACTGGTGACTTCATCCCCTACTCTTCTGAAATAGTGTGCGGGTTGATTTGCTAGCTGATGTTGTTTCCAACTGAGAAGAGCTGCAGCTTGAAGCATTAGCCCACAAATCTGTCTTAAGGGGAAATTTGGTTTTATCAATGGAGTTGATAATGTAAACTGACCACCGTACAGGGATTCTACAAAAGCTGACGTTTCGAGTGTTAGCCTTTCGTCAGAGCAAATCGAGGAATTATGGGTTGTGTATTGTTTTTACAGTAGAGTAGGAGCTACGCTATTGGTGGTAACATGGCAACGTGAAAAAACAGGAATACATTAGTTAAATGAAAAGCATTCATTAATACCGTGGGGATTAAGGGTGCCGATTTGGAAGATGAATTTTTGTTCCAGATTCTTGCGGCTTTCCGTCATACCTAGATGTACGGAAAGGCCGCAGATAGCCATGTGTTGTTTGGAGTGGTTAGGGAGAATAAAATGACGAGCAACTGGCTAGGATGCATCTTTGTCATTCTTCTCAACATCGCCAAGGTGTGCGCGGAATCGGTTGCCTAGTCATCTACACAAACCATAATTCCTCGATTCACTCTGACATAGGGCTCACACCCTCGAAACGTCAGCTTTTAGAATCCCTGTACGGTTGTCAATTTACATTATCAACTCCATTGATAAAACCAAATT
>JALIRR010004561.1:22500-30000 GCA_023091755.1 Montipora sp. Colony 1 RG-2022 | reverse complement strand
CGTTTCCGTAAATAGACAGGCAAATTAACATGCTAGAGGCAAATCCTGCCGTATTCAAACAGCCCATGATAATGCTTTCCGCGATAACAGTTTCCGTGCATCTCTTGCGAAGTGCAGTTTGTAGATCTTTCGCGGTATCCTCGTGAGCACACATAATCTTTATACGTATATTATATATCGAACTGAAACTGGCCGATAAATCGATTATCTTTCCTTGACTTACAACTTTTTCAAACGTCAATAACTTTCCAATATTTCTTATTTCTTCTTAATGTCCGGGAATTCGGGGATATTCTCCTCAAACTTCACGGCCGTATGGTTTAAAATTTACGTCTCAGTTCTCGTTTGATAATCGCCTTACTTCTAAAGAGTTAGAGCAAGATTTTTCTAAGCCAGTTTCGCAATTTTGGTGTCGCAATAACTTTGAACTGATATTTCAAACCTTCTAAACCAATGAATTATAAAATATTCATGACCCGATTAAAAGAAAAGTTAAAACATGAATGAAGAAAAGATTCACCTGCCTTAAGAGTGACATCAAGGAGTTTATTTTTTTTAACAGTAGCCACTAGAAAATATTTTGGAGCGTTTGTTTTAGCTACAAACTTAAATATTTGGATTAGTGAAAGACTGCTGTTCTCAGAAGCAAATTAAAAGAAAGCTCAAACAACACCTCTTTGAGTCATGATTCTTATTACCTCAGGCGTATTCGATCTTTGAGTGCTCTCATTCCCCGTTTTTCGGCCCGGTTCAATTATTCCAGACGGCCAGTCTTTAAATATCTTTTCAAGACAAGATAAGACATTGTTTTGTTATATTTTCTAGCTATTGGCTTTGCGTTTTGGAGACACAAAGGGAAACGTTTGGGAACCGCACGCTGAACTCTGCAACCACCTTTTGGAGTTGAAATTTTGAGTCTTAACACTGTCCCTGGCTCCGATTCAAATAATTCATACCCGCAGAGGTTGCTTCCCCGTTGTGTTCAATCATTTACGATTATACTGCAAATTTTTAAAAGAAAACATCTGGAAAGTGATTGCGCAAGACAAATAGAGAGCCAATAATATTGTTGAGAATCGAAATAGAGCTTTGTAAGCGCTGGGTCAGGGTGAAACGAGGCATGAGTCAGCGCACATGAATTGCGAAGTCGAAAAATTATGCGGAATCGGCTAATATTTGCAAAATGATTTAAAGAAATAAATTAACTGAAAATTCGTGTTTTTTTTAAATTTGACTGCTTCTTCGAATGAACGTTTACCCAGAAAAACAACAACTGGCCCTTTATTACCTGATTCCTCAATTGAAATAACCTTCTGTGCGATAACACTGGATAATCATAATTCCTGAAAATCCGTTAACTACGAAATGTTGGAACTGAGTTTTTTAGCACCATGACAACGTAACGTCACCCTTTACGGCTCCATACGAACGGTCACCCACAACAGTAAACAGTACCTAAGAATTTAGAAAAAAAAGTGTTACCCTTCGATAGTGCAGACCAAGTTATTTTGGCATTATTAGACTATTATTAATTTTGCGATCCCATGATTTCGCTTGTCACCTTTAGCTACTCACAGTGAATGGCATTGAGTCACATATATCATTTGAACGGGCGTGATCAGTGTTGATATACTGTATGAAGGGATTAGGCTTTAAAAAAGCAGTGACGCTGCGTTCTTGAGGAGTGAAACACAACGAGATGATACAGGGAACATCATAAATACTTTTGTCCTTTGGCCATTTCAATTTCAATAGGAAATTGAAACCCTCTCTCAATGAAAACATTGGTAGTGAGAAGCTTTTTCTTTATTAATTTCTTCCGGAAGAATCGTATACCGGAAGTTACGATTTTGTTATCACACTTTTTAACTAGTCACCAGTTCCTCGCTCTAGTTTTTTAAAATTCTGTGTAACAGTTTTAACCGTCACTTCTGATGATGTATGCTGCAACATACGAAACGTCAAGTATAAAATGAAAATGTTTGTAACCGCTGTTTGTTTTCTTTTCCTATTGATACGGGGAATTTGTGAGCTGACGTTTCGGGCCGGTTAGTAAAAAAATGATTATTGCGGTGAAGGAATATATAACCTTAGGCCAATATTTCAAAAGGCAGTGCGTTTCTTCATCAGTGTTTTTCAAGCAATGATTTTGGTACCGGAGACAATTTGAATAGGAATATAGAGTATGATGATTCAATACTTATGTATTGAAATGTAATGGATTTGTAATGGAATGTAACTAAAAGAACAGTAAAAAATAGTTGACAATTATTCACCCAAGGTGAATAATTGTTTTAGTATATACTACACAAGTTGAATAAAAAGCAAACCAAGAAAACTACTTTATTTTAAAAAAATGTAAAATGTGGTCGGATATTTCAAATCTCGCGCGCCGGCTACTCGGAGGTGAATAGTACTTGTATAATCACCTCCGAATTAGCCAATCAGTGCTCGCAGAGAGCACTATTCACTTGTGTAGTATATACTAAAAGAAATATTTTGGAAAACTGGAAAATACATAGCAAAAACGAAAAGCGAAAGAAAAGCAGTACATTTCACTTTTTTTTATACCAAAAGAGCGTTACTTTTCACATGACGTCACAGCAACCATGTTGGTTTTCAAAACAAAGAAATGAAGGCCATGATGGTGTACCAAACTCTTGTTTCAGGAATCCAATATGGCTGCCGGTCACGTGAGTAAAAACGCTCCATAAGACGGACCAAGAGAGTTTCGCTTGTTGATTTTTCTTCAGTGCTTTGCCTACACTATCTCGATTGGAATAAAGGACCTCGAGTAGAATTAGTAAAATATCATTGGAGCTGTGATCATTAGAGAGGAGGCTTAGAGAGGCTGATTTCCAGGGGTCAATTTAATACAAGTGTAGCTATTGCTCCAAGACTCTAAAACAATGGCTACACTTGTAAATTACACGTGCAAAAGTTTTATTAAATTGACCCCAGAGTTGACGACTGATCATTCTTCGGTGTTCATTGAAACAGTGAATATGTCTGAATCTCGTTTGTTGAACAAATCCGGCAAAGTTGGAGATTTGAGATAAAGGCAACCGAACAGGTGGTGTGCGGAAGCATGCATCAAGTATTCAGTGATGTTTTCCAGTAGGCTTGCTGTAAAGGTTGGTAGTGAGGATGGAAACATGGCTTTGGATGTAGGTGAATGATTATGTGTAAATTTGATGTCATTTAACCACCGTAAGAAAGGTTTGTGAGCTGATGTATCAAGGGTTCGCCCTTCGTCAATTCGCTCTGATGAAGGACTGTTCCCTCGCTTGCCCTCTTGGGTTTCAATCCCCGCGCCATCGAAAAAAGCTTGCGAGCCTGCAAATCTCGATCACATGGCTTGCCGATTGTCTGTACTTGATAAGGTTGAACTTCACGCTCGTCCAGGCGAGATCTCCCTAGAAGGCTTTTTAAACTTTCCATAGTGTTTCAAGGAGCAGGAATGGCGCAGAAGTGAGAGCACTCGAATCCAACCGGGTTCGATTCCCAGACTCGATGTCATATGTGGGTTGAGTTTGTTGGTTTTCTGCTCTGCACCGAGATGTTTTTCTCCGGTTTCTCCGGTTTCCCCTCTCCTAAAAAAAATCAATCTATGATTTACAATGGTAGTAGGACTTAGTGGAGTCCAATTTGGTCTGTAATCATACGAGTGATTAACAAAATCGGACGACCGCGTAGCGGGAGTCCGATTTGTTTAATCACGAGCATGATTACATACAATCATCATAACCATTACAATTTCTGAGAAAACAAAATTAATGCAGTCCTTTTTCACTGTCTAATGTTCCAAATTTGTCCATTTTGGAAAATCCACAGTTTGGTAGGGTAAGTGGTTGTTGCTATGGTTATCGTGATAAATTCTGTGATTGGTGGATTTAAAAGCTGAGTGTACTTAATATGATTGGCTGATGTGACTGTCCGATTTCAGGTATCCGATTACAGCCAACTGTCCGATTTCACTGTCCTATTTCAACCCTACACAATAATTACTGAAAAATAAAGCAGTTAATGCACCAATCAAATTTGAGAAAATTGTAATGGTTATGATTCATTGGTAAATGGACTTTGTATCGCTCAACACAAAAAATCGTGTTCGTTATGTGAAATCGCAAAAATGTAGTAAAAAAAACTCGAAAACTCTGAATGATACAAACTTTTCGTCCATTTAATAGTATTCAAAACATTTTGTTCGTGGCTCAGGTCATGCGAAACAAGCTGTCTTCAACGAAAGGAATTTCATTGTCTTGTCAAGGCTACAGTGGCAAGAGACAAATAAATTGTTTAATGTATGTTAAATATATGCTTGCCTAGTATTGCTTTTATACTAACAACACACCACACCTCAAATATTTACACCCGCCCCTTGCCAGCCTCATTTACACTAGCAAGTTTTCCTTGACAAGTTTTCCTTGACAAGTTTTCCTTGACAAGTTTTCCTTGGCAGTGTAAATGGAAAAATATGACAAGTTTTCCCAAGTAAATTAAAGTAAATTACTTGTCAAGTGCACTTGTCAAGAAATCGAAAACTTGTCATTTTTTTCATTTACACTACCAAGGAAAACTTGTCAAGGAAAACTTGCTAGCGTGTACAGTCGGCAAGTTTTCCTTGACAAGTGGACTTGTCAAGGAAAACTTGCTAGTGTAAATGAGGCTTCATACTATTCATACTTGCCTTGCATTTCAAATTAAAATTATCGGTTTTAATTTATATTCGCAAGAACATGACATGCTATACCTAATCGAATTAATAATGCTGTAGAAAAGCTTTCTGCAGATATCGGCTTAACAAATATATTTTTGTCCAATCACAATCTGATTCTGCAATTCATTCTAATTCAATCATAAAACGAGCCTTTTTACTCATGTCCTTAAGTCTGTAGGCCAGCTGCTAACAATTGGTTTTAATATTGACCTCCCTTGATAGTTATATTTCTGATTCCTATCAATCAAAGAGGCCATCTTTTTCTTCGCCTTCTTGAACGAGATACACCTTGCTTACTCGCCCACAGCGTCACAAAACTGGAAAATATGTCTGAAACAGCCGATAAAAGACAGGAAATCTTAACCGAACAGCTACTCAATCGACACACACTTCTCGTCGTAGTTGAATTCACACTTTTTTGTATTATTAACATAATTTCTATCCTGGGTAATGTTTCGGTGTTGATGGCCTTTTACAGGAATCCCAGGCTACGGACGTCTGCAAATTTCTACATCGTCTCTTTGGCAGTAGGAGATATTATTCTTGCCACTTTGGCGATGCCCCTATGTTGTGTCTCGGCTTTTCTCGGGCGATGGATTTTTGGAAACGTGGCATGTTGGCTTCAGGCTTCTCTGGCAGTAATGCTCGGAACCACATCATTGGTAACTTTAGCATTGATTGCGGCGAACAGACTTTTAACAGTCGTTTATCCGAACACTCATCGTCGACTGGTCTCGAAGACCACGATCTTGTGGTCCCTTCTTTTCGCTTGGTTTGCCACAGCAGCGGTGCCCCTCCTTTTCTACTTGACGGGAGAGACAAACATCTTTCATCCGGGCTTTCTTCTATGCTTGTTCGATTTTAGCTCGGCAAGCTATTCCCTCGTCATACCAATTGCTGTCTTCGAAACTTTCTTACCTTACCAAGTCATCTTTGTCTGTTATTTCAAGATTTGGCGCTTCCTTAGAAATCACAATGCCCAAATGTTCAAATCGCGTGTAAATCCGGACGAGATTCGATTGAATCGTTTGTTAGCTTTGATCGTTATCTCGTTTACAGTCTGTTTCACGCCCATATCAGTTGTCATCCTCGTGGAATGCTCCCGGGAGAAGATTTTGGTTCCTCGTGAAGTCTATGTCTTTGCCACTGTGATGGTTGGACTCGCAATCTGTGTAAATCCCTTCATTTACGGAATCATGAATTCACAGTTCAGGAGAGAATTTGCTGCGATATTTCGAGGAAGAAGAGCGAGGAAAATCGGAGTAACAAACAGTAAACCGCAGAGTAATAAATGCACTGAAATGCACTCAGTCCATTTAGATTGAAGCATTACGTGTTTATTCATCAACATAATTGGTGGTCAAATCAACGAGACATGGCTTAAACGGCGTTCTGATGAGAGAAGTTGATCTGCTTTTGTCATTGATTTCGTATTTTCGGAGGGTTTTTTTGGTTGGTACCCCCAAGTCAGATCTCGCCATAAGTTGTCTTCCATTATTAATTTCTCAGATTGTGGACAGTCTGGAGAAGGCGATGCATTCTTATTTTTCTTGTTTAAAATTGACCTTAGCTTTCAGGTCTTTTGTCGCATTTTTTCTCTTGAAAGGTCTCGTTTAACCGAACGTTTTCGTGCTTCGTGTGCCATCATTGCAATTCTGCAGCCGAGCGTTTTACGTCACTAAATAGTTTCTAATAATAATAATAATAATTATCATCATCATCATCATCATCAAAAAGCTTTCCACCATCATCAGACTTGAAGTGATCCGAAAAACTGCTCTGTTGAGAACGGATAGACTCCTAAGAAACGTTTTGTCCCTTTAGGGAATCAGGAGAGGACTCCCTTGGGAACTTTAGGAACTTGTTCTTACTCGCTCTCAAGGGAAACAATTGACCAGGCCAGGAGGACCTTTTAGGCCTGTGATGTTACATAGCAATAATAATAATAATAATAATAATAATAATACTACTACTACTACTACTACTACTACTACTACTACTACTACTACTACTACTACTAATAATAATAATAATAATAATAATAAATAATGCCTATCCGTCACACTGAACATTGCACGTACTTTTAAGGTTGCGACACATTAGACATTATCTTACCCGTGCTTTGGTTTGTCTCCTGCTCTAGAACTTTAAACATTTAGCATATTTTAGCGTAAATTGGTTTATTGATAAATTGTTGGTTCATTATATATATACATATACATATACATATTTTAACCTTACTTTTTAATTGTACACTACCTTTTAACTCTAGTTTCACTAGCCGGAGCACAGGCCACGCCTTGGCGCCCTTTTTCCTTTTAATTGTATAGCATACAGATAGTTTTTACTGCTGCATCATAATAATTATAATTATAGGCTTGAAACTAAAATTTTACCGGGTTAAGTGAAAACGAAAAATTCGCCGACAGATCACATGAAGTAATTTGAGCTGGTTCGAAATATCAGTTTGAAAGGCAATGGAATCTCATCTTTACTTTAGCAATTTGAAAGAGCATGCAAAACGCCACTTGAAGCACCTGTTCAAACAAAAGTAAAAACCATCTCGAAATTAAGCCGCAAGCATAAAGCTCCAACGCATCTCCCCATCCTATATGCAATAGTTTCTCGATTTTATCGTCCTCTAATTCAAACCCGCCATTTGCCAATTATTTAATTTGACGAAACGCAACAATCATGCATTCTTCTATTACGGTGGAACAATAATAAGAAATTTTTTGCGCAGCCTGTCTTCCGATCTATACGTCAGAGTTCATTGTTAT
>JALIRR010004561.1:0-2500 GCA_023091755.1 Montipora sp. Colony 1 RG-2022 | reverse complement strand
CCGCAACACGGGTGTTCCCGGTTGGGAATAGGGGACTCGCAAGTCTTTTCTATTAACAGACCAGGGATCCGTTTCTCGAAAGTCCCGAAAGCTTTTCCGGCCCGAAAAGCCATTTGTGAACCTGCCAACCACTTGTTCAGGAAGCCGATTCTTAAACATGTTTTCAAGGTAACAAAAAGCAAACTGACTGTGAAGTTCGACGACTCAAATCCTCTCCGTTTTTGAGATACAGAGGAAACTGTGACACCCGAAAATGGCCCGTAAAGTTTCGGGACTTTCGAGAAACGGACCCCTGAACGGATGTTTTCCAGGTCTTAGATGTAAAAAGGCCGGATTACTTTTGTCCAGTGAATAAGTCACTTTATCATATGACCCGTAAGGCCCCGCGCGCGCTTTCATTGCAAAACTATTGAGAAAATCCCCGTATGAGGGCCGTACGCGATGGTGCGAGCAGGGCTGGAAAAAGCCGTCCGGCCCTGCTAGGATCGCGTACGGCCCTCATACGGGGATTTTCTCAATAGTTTTTCAATGAAAGCGCGCGCGAGATGCGAACTAAAACAACTTTTCGGTCAAAATGAGCGACGTAAGTGAACATTCCGAATTTCGTTACCCGAAAAAAAAAAAAAAGAAAAAGGAAAAGCGCGGTGGTCATATGATAAAATGCTTATTGACTGAGTTAGGTCGGTCATAGCGCACGGACCTCGCTGCGCTCGGTCCGTACGCCATGACCTCGGGCCAAATATTTTCCCGTCCGGCCCTGCCACTCAGTCAATAAGTACATAATCCGACAGTTTCAATTTGTGCAAATTTTTCAGTATTTGCCCTCATCACTGTGATTATTCACACCGTAAGCAAACCTAAGAAAAGGCGTGTACGGCCGGAAATCTTGGCCGACGTTTAAAGTGGAGTATACTATAGCCTTCGAACAACTGGGGGCCAGCATTTCAGAATTAGTGGATTTTAAGTTAAATACATTTTCGGACCCAAAAAGCATTCGAGACTTGCCACCGAGAAACGGCAGCAAGTTGCCATCGAGAGGATGGTTTCAACTATCAGTTTGCAAAAACGGATATGAAGCTTGGCTTACCGCCCTCAGTTTCCGTTATAGTCATCTCGTTTGGTGAGATAGAAAGAGACTTCTGAAAGAATGAAAGAACAGAAATCGTTGCTGTGAGTGTTGCACGATGTATTAAGGATTAGGGAAGAAATCCGACGAAAGATTATTCATAAGCCATCCCTTTGCGAGGATGCAAAATTAGGGAGAAAAAGAAGCTAACATCGCTATTTGTACAATCACGAATATGCTCCATTTTCAACAATTTTTGATTCTAGCAGTGTAGCGGGGCAGTTGTCACATTAACCTACAATCATAGACAAACCCGTTGGGAAGGTTAGCTTAGCACTTTTGACGTCTTCTTTGCTTCTCTCCCCATCCTCCCCCCCCCCCCCCCCCTCTTCCCTGATTAAAAAACTGAACGGTTTTAGTGGGAAATTGTTGTGTTACCTTCCAGCATTGAAAAGGGGGGAGGGGGCTATATAAGAGAAGGAAAAACATATTTTGCGCTTTAACAGAACCGGGTTGAGAAACAACTCTGGTGTCGTTCATTTAGATAACCTTCCCAACTACTTTTGTCTATTGGCCTGGTTCACACGAGTCTCCTATTGTTCAGTTGAAGAGAATCCGAACGAGTCATCGGAAGCCGGTCGTAGTTTCCACTCCCGCAAAGGAGCGGTCGGTTTTTCCGAGTATCCCCGAGTCACAATCGATAAGTAAATCTCTTCCGCATTAAACGGAAGCTAGTGTTGAAAGAAATAACAAACAGAAACAAACACCGTTAGATTCAGTTGGGAGTATCCCCATAGCGAGTCTGGCCGAGCGGGAAAATTCGTTATCAATTTCATGTTTGTTTTTTCTTGATCTATTCCCTGTTACAAAGTGGAGAATTTCTTTGGAGCTCTTTTTTCAATCTGGAACCAGGAAATATAATGTTTAACACACCTTAATAGAGCCTCGATTCCGGTTGACACACTTCGACGTTTTACAATTACAGTCCGCTGAACACTCCACGGTCGTTCTCCTGCAAGGGCAATTGTTGGTAGCGCATTTTCCGGAACAACCACACCCCTGCGGGACAAATGTACAACGGATTCATTGAATTGAAGATTTTAGAAGACTTGTTCTGTTAGGAAAGTACTGAGGGTGAGAAAATACCCTTGAAAAGCAAAAGGATTGTAAATTGTAGATAGGGACTGTTCGTGTGTAAAATGTCACATCGATAAGAGGCTAATTCCGGTGAGAGGTTTTTTTTGCATGATATATCGGTACGAATTCCATTTGTTTCTCCCTTCTCGCTCTTAATTCATTTACACGATATTGGTGAAATAAGCCATATACCGGGTATTATTTCATTTAGCACTAGATAGAAATTATTGTAACAGAACGAAAAGTTATCATAATGTCCGGCCGGATGAACTCGTACCGGTATCACGAAAAATACCC
>JALIRR010004560.1:30000-34910 GCA_023091755.1 Montipora sp. Colony 1 RG-2022 | reverse complement strand
TTGCATATTTTACACATTTTTTCAAACTTAAATATCTCCGGAACCAATGCAGATATTTCCAAACGGTAAACAGCGTTTTCACATGGTACAAAATCCGCCATGCTGGAGGGCAAGCTCATTATTATTCCCCCACTGGGACATGCTTGACTGGTTCAGGTCTCTTTTCACTTATTTAAAACTCATTTGATAAGACCAAATTTTCATGTTTTACTCCCCAACAACACAGCACTACAGTTTCTTTAGAAATTGACCCCTTCAATTGCCTGTTGGGCTGTCACAGTGCAATCAGGAAAACCGTGAACACAGAGGTTTCATTAGAGGCCAGTCACCAGCAGTATACATCGTCTGTTTGTCAGAACTTTTCCTCTGACCGCTGGATACTCTGCCTTGATTTTCACTCAAACCCTTGTAAAAGACAAGAGTGACCATCGCTTACGTAGATTAGCCCAGAAATCTACTTCAAAAGTTTGCCTGTGAACACCTAAAATATGCCAGGAATGCTTACTATTCTTAAGCCAATCATGTTTAAGTACTTCACACGCCAAAACCACAAACTGGAATAACTCATAATTCAGATATTTGCAGTGGCGCCACATGTTGAAAGCAACAGTTGCTCCGGAGTGCCAGTGATCAGTGGAAGGACAAATACATGCACTCTTCTGTTTCTTTACGAGTAGTCTCAGAGCTTAAACGACCAGAATTAGCTCAAATTAAACCAATTACCTGGCAAATCTAAAGCCGACATTCTTGTTGCACAAACAACAGCAAACACTCTGTGGTTTAGCAAGTGGATTTCAGATGCGTGGTTAGACAGAAATATCCTGACATATTTCAGGTGTTCATGGTTTTTCTGGTTGCATATCATTAAAGCTGAGTATCTATTAAACTACATCGGTGAGAATAGACTTATTATAATAAGTACTCTGGATGCCAAGGAATTTTCTTTCAAGGTAAGAGAGAGCACTTATCAATTTGAAATCTATGGTTGAGAATGAAAAAAGATAAGTCCTTGATTTGAAACAGCTGAGCATTCTCGCCGACCTTGAAAAAAAAAAAAAAGGAATATATATAATAAACACTAAATTAGGAACATTTTGTATTATTGTAATCCCCCTAGTTAAGCCTAGGTACTTTGGGGGAAAACAATGAGAAATCTGTTGAATATCATTGAATATTGGTGCCTTTTTAATCAACAGCTATTAACTTCTTCCTTTCTTTTTTTATTTCCTCTTTGATCCAATTCTTGTGTCACAACTAACTGAATGTCTTGCTCTATATTTGTGTTATTCAATTCTTTCTGTTTTGGGAGGAAACCTAACCTTGTATATAAGCCTCCTGGTTTCTTTTAGGTTTCCTTGCCATATATATTATCTTAACTTTAATCATTAAATGTAAATTTATTGTAATGTGGCAAAATGTTTAAATTAAAAAAAAATTCCTCTGGGACCCATGGTAAACCTTAAGAAACTCTTTTTGGACGAATGAGTGCTTCACTAAACTTTAGTTTCATTTAAAGGGCGTAGAATAAACTGGGCTGTTTTTCACTAAAAAATGAAGGCCTTAATGGGGACATAATTTTTCAGTGAGTTATTAAAACTACAAAAAATTTTAACTGTCAATAATTAGTATTAGAATTTAGTGTAATTACATTGGTGATTATCAAAAATTCTCCGCACTGATTGGTTGCACTTGAAGTGATTATTTTTTATTCACCAATATTCACCTTGCCTACGGCAAATAATTGTTATTTATTGCGCTACCCTTCTTAAAGCATGGTCACTATTTTATATATTCCGAGGGAATTGAAAGGATACTTCCACGACTGTTTTGCCTGTAGAATAAAAATGAACCAGTCAGAATCTGACAAATGATTTGAAACAAACTTAATATTTGACAGTAATAGTTGTAGGCATATGCCAATGTAATCCCAGAGAAGATGGGGGAAGGGTGAGGGGGCCGGGGATGATAGAGATCTGCGACCCGGAGAGCCACCCAACAAACATTTTTTTCAAGTTAGTCAGTGGATGGATTTGATTGACAGAAAGAGTGGGGGCGGGGGATGTCACTGCTGAGGGATATTATTAAAAGTTCCCACGCATGTCCCCAAATTTGTGCTAAATTCAGCCACGTGAACCAACTTCTGAACTTCTGGAAATGAAATTCCCTTATGTTATGCCTTATAAATATGGAGTCATCATAAGGGGGAACAATGCAATGGGAGAGACTTAAAACCGGTCTGAAAATTATTAAACACAAGCACTACCAACCTCTGTTATCACCCGCCATATTTGTTTTTGAAAGTCATCCGCTGACCTTATGTTCACTGTTGTCGATGGTTGTCATGACAACTAGGTGTTAAACGTCACGAGAAAACAAAGATGGCGTCTGGTTAGCCAGTATGTGGAAGATTTTAAAAAATGTCGAGCAAATCTAAACCAACCGTTTTGGCCGCAGTTGATGCAGATAATGAAATCCCACCTCCGCTGGATTTTTCCTTTAAATCATTGGCAGGAATTCAAGGTAAGTGACGGGCTCACGATTTATATTCAGTACACGAGGCCAACTTGCATTGCACTGTACAGGGACTGTACCAACTTAGCTGTCAGTTTACCGATGAGCAGCATCATTAAAATTTGACACTTTTGTATTAATAGATGCCATGGATGAAGAACCGAGACCCGGACGACACAAGTTTGTCAAGGTATTGTACATGATTGAAATCTTAAGTTGTCAATGGCCAACAAGAATTAACTCAATTTATACATGTCGACGATCGCGAGCTCGTACACTTGTAATGCCTGTGAATTTGTCGTAACTTTCTAACGGCGGTGTCGTTGAAAGGTAGTTTCGTTTACTTGTTGTTCACAAAGCACCAACCAAGAATATATAGTTTACATGGATCTAATCCCAGCGTCAAGATCTTCCCATCTCTCTCAACTACAAGCAAGGATCCTGAGGTTAAGAATGTTCAAACTGGAGAGAGAGAACATATAGGTGGTTTGCAACCAATCTCTAGAGACACATATAACAATGCTGCAATGTACATTTGCTGGTGGACGAACAAAAGGAGCTAATGAGAGATCTTTTGTTTTCGTCCACCAACATGGCGGCGATGACGTAACGTGAAAACCACCTATATACGGGCAGGTACAGGTCACAAGTCACAGGTCAGGGCGCAGTTGGAATTGACTGATGCATAATTAGGCTTAAGGTTAGCTGTAATGAATGTTTAGGTTAGTTTCTGTATTGGTAAAACAATGACCTGTAACCAAGGTGTCTCGAAAACGAAGACCCTATTAAAGAACCCCAAGACCCCGAAAACTCAGAAACGAATAAAGTACCCCTCAATTTGGCTAACCCTCTAAGCCTAAAGGTGGTTTACCTAACAAAGTTCAATAGAACATACAATAATTATAATTAAATTAGAACATGTTAAAAGATCAGGGGCCCGTTTCTCGAAAGTCCCGAGACTTTACGGGCCATTTTTGGGTGTCACAATTCCTTTTGCATCTTAAGAACGGAGAGGATTTAAGTCATCAAACTTCACAGTCCTTTTTCTTTTTGTTACCTTAAAGGCATGTTCAACGATCAGCTTTCCAAAACAAGCAGTTAGTAGTTTCACAAATGGCTTTTCGGACCCGAAAAGTTTTCGGGACTTTCGAGAAACGGGCCCCAGGCCCCAGGCCCCAGTTGTTCAAAAGGTGGATAACGCTATCCACCTAATAAATCACTATCCATTGGGTAGGGCTATTGGTTTCGCTATTACTTATCCATTGGATAGTCATTTATCCGGTGGATAAGCGCTATCCCATTGTTTGAACAACTGGGGCCAGAACTCATGGGACGTGATGTGTCGCCACAAGTTTACCTCAGTCTGTGTATTCTCAAGTGCAAATCATCTTTCTTTGTGTCATAGACAACTACAGAGTCAGGACAACAGAAGTACAAGGCGACTATCCTTCGCTTCTGCTACAATGCCATCTCAGACCTTCAGTACTTTAGTTCTACGCTTGAACATTTATTGGAAAACCCATATGATTTGTCTTGGCTAGATTTATCATTCAATGACATCTCAACCATTGACGAGGTAGCTACAGTGTATGTAGTCTTAAGTTAATTTCTTGCAAACTGAATATTAAATACAAAGACATGATGAGTTAAGGTTCCTCCTTGAAGCTTCAAGTTTCAGAGCCAATTTTTAATCCATCATAAGCCAGTTATCAATTAACATGTCAGATGTTTTAAATTTGTTTTAGGTGTTACTTCAGTACCCCAAATTGAAGATTCTGTACCTACATGCAAACAGCATCGAGAAGCTGTCAGAAATTGACAAACTTGGTGCACTTCCAGAACTCTTTAGTATAACACTGCATGGAAATCCAATAGAGAACATTCCTGGTTACAAGCAGTATGTGATTTCTGCCCTACCTCACCTAAAGGTGCTTGATACAATCCCAATCACAAACCAAGATCGCTCAGATGCCTTGACTTGGAAGCGGAAATTCAAGAAGAAATGACTGTCTCACAAATATAACTTCCAAAAGTAAAAAGAACCAGTATTTGGCAATACCATGCATCTCGTAACTTTTACACAGTAATGGCATACAGTATCGGCTTTTAAACCATATATCAACTTCAAGTCATTTATTTATCATAGTCAATCTCTTTCCTGGAAGACATAATGTATTGTGAAAAGAAACAAGTGATCAAAAATCCCTTTGTGTGTTGTCTCTAAACCCAAAGTTAGTCATTAATAATATTTAGATCTCACATTTTTAGCACATTCTTTCAGCTCATGGGAAAAAAATAGGTAAAGCCCTATTAATCTGGGTGGGAGGCTACACAATGCATAAGAATGATATTCAGTTCAATCCTTATTTCAGCAAATTTTATCACATGCCACTGTCAGC
>JALIRR010004560.1:20000-25000 GCA_023091755.1 Montipora sp. Colony 1 RG-2022 | reverse complement strand
GAGCATAAAATTAAAATCAGAGCATTTTTAGCGGTTCTCTGGCTAACTTCGGGTCGTAACAACATAGTTATTGGATTGCTATGGCTGGAGTCACTTAATATAGTACGTTTTTCACCGGGCAGTTTTATGACGGGCAAATCTGTGTTTTTTCCCCTTGATTTATGGCCCAAGTGCAAAGTGCACAGACCATAAATCAAGGGGAAAAAACAAGGATCCGTAACTTAAAGTACGGACCGAGAAAATGAGGTTAAAGTACGATATTTATTATATCTCTGAGGTTAATCCGGCGCACTGGCAAGGGAACTAGACGATGTCAAGCGGAAGGTTCAACTACCACAAAAATTTCCGCGTCAAAACCCAAAAAACTAAATCGTCTTGGCTGATTGAAATAGTTGCTTGCAAGATTCAAACAGTTTTACAAGTTTCTGTAACAGAAACAACATGCAAAGGAACATGGCAACATGTGTCTCCTTGCATGTTCTACAGACAAGCTTGTTAAAATTAATGGTTGTAACACACCTACCTTACTAACACACTAATGGCACCTAATGGAGTGACAAGAATGGCTGGAGCAAAGGCATATGCCGTAAAATTGGCAATCTCACCAACAGCCACTAAAAATAAGATAACAATGATGGGAATAAACTATTATTTTATTAGCACTTAAAATAATAAATTATTGAAAAATAATATCATAGACAATATATCTAATTCATTCAGACCTAAAGCGCCCCAATCAGCAAGTGAAATTTGGCTTATCAATTACTCGTGGGCTGCTGCCACCCCCCCCCCCCCCTCCCCCCAATATTGTATTGTATTGTTTATCCCAAGGAGCACCCAACAATGTTAGTCCCATATACTGCCAAATGTTTTGCCTGGTTTTTCTTTAATATGTATTTATCTGAACAAGCGACAAAGGTTGTTAACCAGAGTAACATCATTCTGTAAGTTTCACAGCTCTCATATGAGGAAGGGTTAAGTCACATGTTTGAATAATAATTATTTACTGTGGGTAAGATAATATTTTCTAAGTAAAGTTTAGAAAGGAACATAAACAGTTCATGGGGTATCTTTCAAGCTTGAAATAAAACCAAGAATTAAACAGGCCTCGAAACTTGTGACCATGTTATTACAATGTATAGCACTTTCCTACTAAGGGAAAGAAGTCTAGCAAGATAGGAGCTGGATTGACAGCTATCAGGTAGGCTTAGTTGTATGTACAAAATTTTTTTTTTTTTTTGAGATTTTTAGATGCTGAAAAGTTAGCAAGTTCCAAGATTTTTTAGAGCTTTTAGAGCCAAAAACATCTGTAAAATGCATTTAAAACTAATTATTTAGAGATTGGAATTAAAAAAAAAAGTTCTTGCTTGTAATTTAAGAGTGAGCAGAACGAAGAGGTTTCATGGCTTAATGCACAGCCGTTTGAGCAGTCAGTTATTTATCCCACAATTATGTTGCAGTTAGTTGTCAAAGAGAAAAACATGGCAGAGACGCACAATAGTGCATGCAGGCATGTCAATAATACATGTCTACAGGCAGCATTAACGCTGTGGGTTAAATAATAATCGTTAATCATACTGAACTTATGTTATCCACAACAGCTATTTTGTAGCTGGCTTGTTTTAACTTATAATAAGGGTCTTTAAATGTTGATATTTTGTATTAAAATTTTGGGATTTTTTAGTAAAATTTTGAGATTTTTAGAACTTTGGAGAGTTTGTAGAACATTTTTGGGAGATTATCCGGATCAATTTTTAGGTGATTTTTCGGGATTATTGTAGCTAAGCCAACTATCATCTATCCAGTCCCAGATAGCCCAAGGGCTTAACTCCTTCACCCCTGAAACGCCCCCCTTGACAAGTAAAATCATCTGGCATTAGACAGAGAACATGTAAAATCATCTCTATTAAAGTACTTGTAATTCATGTACATGTATCACCCTTATAGGGAAGGAGTTAAAAGGGGACATGGTCTTTGAGTGGACAAAAGATACTGCTCAGGCCTTGATGTTTTTGCAAGCAATTCTTTGTGCAGTAACTGCTTTATTTTGACCTTTGACCTTCTCATCTTTTGAAATAAAATATTTTTTTCCTTAAAGGAATCAAACCAAGGATCTTAGGAGTACTACTCTTGGCAATATGTGGGGCCATCAAAAAGTAACCGGATCCCACCAAAACTAGTCTTTTTGTCTTAGAAAGCTGCTTTCCTTCACTATAGACCACTGTCATAAATGGTGACCACATTTGGCACTTAAAGGGGCTAGATCACGCAATTTTAGGCAATTTCAGCACTGGTTGAATGGTCATAGAATTAACTAAAATATCAAAATAACTGTTCAAAACTATAGTCTAATAGAAGATCTCTAACAAAAAATTATGCAGGAAAGCCAAGAAGGGACATGGATGGACCAAACTGGAGAGGATTGAAATGGATTGAATTTGGGTAAATTTGAAAAACGTTCGCCCACCGTTTTTCAAAATTACATCAGTCTGTATTAAAATGTCATTTACAAAGCTAGAAAATCATTCTCAGTTGTTATGTGGCTGTGATTTTGAAAATGAAAGACTCTTGCTCTGCCAATTTGACGTTTAGAGCTCATAATTAACAAAATTAAACAAAATTACCTAAAATAGCATGACCTAGCCCCTTTAACTACAGAAATACAATGGTTGCTATTAAGGAAGCTTTTTAGTCAAGAGCCCTACAAAGAGGTTGCATGGATGGTTCTTTGACATGACTTCGATCAGAACGCACAGGCGCAACTAGTCTCAGTCCTCTGCTGTGTGTTTCAGTGAAAAGCATGTGAAAACTCTCAGGACACAAAAGGAAGAGGCGTTTTTTCACCAGATGGGAACCATCTCATCATCTTGTGAAAACTGTAGCATGGAATTTCTATTTGGACAAAAAATGACACTGATATTTTGAACAGTGTATCAAAGGAGGGCCTTATAATGTCATGATTTTTTTAAGAAATAACTTTTTTAAAACTCCATACTACAGATTTTGTGTTAGACTGTTCTCGTACTGTTACTTTGAAAATTTGGGGAAAACACAGTTAACTCACTGAGTTTTAAGGCATTTTCTGTTTTGATCATGTGATTTACAATGTATCAAATATGGTTGTGAGTCGAACCAGATAGAGACTTGGTAAAAAAGGTAACTGTAGAATTAATGACACTCAAGAAATCATGATTATTTTAAGGGGTCCATAGCAATAGTTTGGTAGTTAAGAGCCATCCCCTTAATTGTATTTATGTTAATTAGACCTACTGTCCTCATTTTAAAAATAAATTATTTTGAAAGTTGCTTGTCATATAGCAAGGCTAGGAAGGCTTATTACCATTAAAACAGAATATTTTATTTGGCTGCCATGATGAAAGAGGTCTATTGATTAGAGAATGTCACATTTTCTCCATAATTTTCAACTACTTCTTATCAATCTCAGCTGCCTAATTTGAACAACACCATTTGACTTGGATATTCCACAAAAACATTGATGTAACAAGTAGAAAGTATGGGGAGCTTCAGATTAGGGCTACCTGTAGCAAATGGGTTATGATAATAATTTATTTAAATTGTTTACTTTTGGGGGAATAAAAAAAGACCTCAGAATTAAGAAAAATGGTACATTCCAGATTATTTTGAAATTGTATGGACCGAGAGCCAACTTTGTTCAAAATAGCAGAGGTTGACTGCATTTTACATGTAAATCAAGGATGTTATTTTAAATAGACTTATCCTATTGTATTGTAAGTAACCTTACTTCCCCTGACAGTTGCCATGTCACGAAAAACAAAAAAAATAGCAGATAACAATATTCGATGAGCGAGGTTTCAATATATTCCATGACATTTCGATCAAATTGTAATTTTTTTGTTGCGAAAATTTGAAACTTGTCGGCAAAAATTTAATGTTCAACACTGGGATATCACAAAGGTATTATAAGGGTTTCCCAATAATATTCCCTGGCAAACTTCACAATCAAACCAGCTGCGCGTAATTATGATCATCATGAGAGACTCGCTTAGCCGTAATATATCAAAACATTTTAAAACTTTACTCACTTGTGATCAGTCCAAGCCACCATAGCCATTCTTTCAAGTATGCATAACCTCCTTGGCCTGGGAAAAAGACGTAAAAGATCAATCATCATCGCTCGTACAGTACTATAATAGGTATACTCAATGCTGGCCACTATCAAAGACTTCCTTGATTATCAAGCGCCCTTAAAAAATGTTGTTTCATCAAGCAAAGCGAAAGTATTGCCGATCACTTGGAGGCCACAAATAACCGAAACATACGATGTGTTGACTTTTCTTCACCTGCTCTCTTTCCTGTTGACGATGCAACTCTGCGCAAGCCTTTCTTTTTGACGATAAAGCTTGTTCCGATGAAAACACTTGAGCTCAAGGCCAGCCCGAGACCGGTGTAAAAACCACTGTTATCTGTCTCCATGGACGGTGTTGTGACCGCAGAAAGCACTACAAAGATAACAAGGCATTAAAGCTTGTGGTATACTACGGAGATTATAGAATTCAAGGTTTTGAAAGGCGACTAACGCGTTACTGACGAAGTTGTAGCCGTTGAATTGATCGGTGACGCAGACGCCATATTCTTTTTCTCCACAAAATCGGAAGTGGAACGAGGTCCTATATTTAGATACTGGGTTTCAGTACTACCGCGCCTTAACTTGCAGAGGGAGACCGAAAACAAAGACGCTTTGAATAAGTAAGCAAGACGCCTAGTGGCGTTTACGTGGGATGCTGCTGTTTGTGAAAAATGTGAAGGTCGGTCACTGATCCCTGAAGCCGACCGAGAGTCACAAAGAATAGGGTAAAAGCGCTAAGGAAGGTTAAAGACCACCTAAACTCAATATTTTTTGTTCAGTCCTAATTTAAGGACGTTCGCGCTAATTGTTTGTGCGCAACGTTACTGCGCAGGTAACGCGACTGTAATATGTCACGCATTACTTCGAGCATTAGTGAAGTTGAGGTTTTAAA
>JALIRR010004560.1:15000-17500 GCA_023091755.1 Montipora sp. Colony 1 RG-2022 | reverse complement strand
AGTAGGCACCGTCCTTAATCAAGAGCCCACATGGGTGCGTTCCTTTCGGCGAATCCAAAAACGGATTTCTGATCTTAAAAAAAGATTTCGCATTCCTTTCAGCAAATCCAAATCTGGATTTTTAATCTACCGAATCCTTTTTGAAAAAAGATTCATTGGATTTGAGATCCTTAAATCTAAATCCAGATTTTCGGATTTGTGATCACAGGCGTTCCTTTCACAGGGGATTTGAAATTGATCACTTTTAACAGCGGTTTTTTCAGCCGGAGTATATTTAACAATTATTCCATGAGCGCGCGTTGGATATGACATGATAGATAGCCAACGAGGCGCATAGCGCCGAGTTGGCTATTATCATCTCATATCCAACAAGCGCGAGTGGAATAATTGTTTTATTAAAAACGCCCCCAAAATATAGAAAACTAGACTACAATGAAAATAAAAAGGCCCAAAAAATCACGCGTATGTTTGCTGTGTTTGTAGATCATGGTATAATGGCTCATAACCCATGATGGCTTAGCCAATCAAAACTCTCGAATTGCATTATCCAATGATCCAGTTTTTAATAATTAACAATTATTCCATAAGCGCGCGTTGGATATGAGATGGTAAATAGCCAACGAGGCGCGTAGCGCCGAGTTGGCTATAACCAGTCTCATATCCAACGAGCGCGAATGGAATAATTGTTTTATTAAATTCCTTCAACTCCAAAAATTTGGAATTACGAAATACGAGCGGAAAAAGCGAGCAAATCCGAGCGAAATCGAAAAAAACTTGATGAGAACTGATGCGATGTTGTGTAATACCTTGTTGTCAGACAGACGCAGGCTCATCACAAAAACATTTCTTGCCTTTTCGCGTACTTCTAAACGTCGGAATTGATCCAAACTTTCCACAAAAAAAGTATTTTTTTTCTTTGTGCCTTTATTCAAAGAGAAATTTCGCTTTCCGGCGAAAACATTTTTAGTTTAGCAACGCTTAACGCAACCATTTACCATATAAGGTCAAACCAAGGTATATGAGCTGATAACCGAGATTGAGTGAACCAATCAGAGCACGCGAAATGCATTATCCGAGGTTGAGAATTTAATAATACGTGATAGCCTTTTTTCGCGTAGGCTCGATTTCCGCCGCTCACTCGAGTTCGGCTATCCTCCCCGAGAAGAGACGGCTGGACGCGTGGGCGATAGATTGTGTCTGTGACGTAAATTCAAAATATAATTTATGCGAAGTTAATAGTTGCGGGGAAATAGCATTAGACATCCCAAAAACACTGATTTTAAGAAAACAGAAATTACATAACAATGCTTAAAACGTCTGTGCGAAGTTTCCAGATGATACGAGCTTGAGTTTGTGGTTAAATGATCGATGTGAGTTTGAATTCAACCGGCGAATCATCAACGAAATCTTCGGCTGCTTTAGCTATCAGTCGACTTCATCGGCCCCCTCGTTTTGCCAGCAATAAACTCAGCAGTACTTTCAATTGATCTTGAGGAATTTAACTTGCTCTTACATCAGCGAAGTATGAGGAGAAAATTGCAATAGCAATGGATTTGAAAACCGTATTTTGACCTTGGCGCCAACTGGAAAATCAGTGAAGTTTGCGAACTCAGGCGGTAGAAAACGACACAATTCCCATTCTCCAGCTTCTCGAACACTTTTCGTTGTCGCAATCTTGGATGTTTCCTATCTTAAAGCACTGTAAACCTCGAACAGGCCGGGTCAAAGAATACCTTCGCAACCAAAAAATATAATTTATGCCAGACGGATTTGTGCAGGCGAGTTTCTGATTGGCGGAGATTAACAATGGCTCACCTCACGCGTCCAGCCGAGATTTCGGGAGTGAGCGCTGGCTTATTTCCCGAAACAGCGGCTGGTAATCGAGCCTATCTTTCGCGTCGCCACATGCATTTGTGTTTACTCCAGGAAAACTCCTCATTTCTTCATATTTTTCGTTCTCCTCTCTCGCCTTTTGACCAGTGGGAAAGTCGTTAAATCTGTGGCAAAAATTAACTGCAATTGCTTTACAAACTCGCTTGTAAACACGACACGCACTTGATCTTGTTGGTCAAATCAGAGTTAGTAGAGGTCAAATCTCACGGTCTGCCACAGATCAAAGACTTTCTCTCGCCTCTTCCTCTGAGGTTGTGCGATTAACTCCAAGAGGTTATTCTCACTGTTTGAATTGACGATGAAATCATGTTTCCAAAGTTTCATCAGTCTTCGTCAAAAATGAGAAAACACATCAGTTGTTTTGACAAAGGTATTTGAAACGCATTTGCGAGGTTGCCAAGGTTACAAAACTCGGTCTTTTGATTCGCCGAAAGGAACACACATATGTTCACGGAGTACTGCGTAGTACACAGAAATAAATGAAATTACACCTGCTTAAAATCCTCCATCTTGAATTTATTATTTTTCGCCGCGTACGTCATACTCGTACCCAGCTTATAAGATAGTCAACCATCTTGAATTTATTATCTTCCGCGTACCGCGTAGC
>JALIRR010004560.1:0-5000 GCA_023091755.1 Montipora sp. Colony 1 RG-2022 | reverse complement strand
CGCGCAGTTGAGGGCGGTGCGGATCCATTTACTCACGTGAGGTGCGTTCTTGTTTCAGTACTTTACAGATATATTCAGTAAAGGGATCTGGTCCGACGCCAGGGAGTTGGAGGATCCTGAAATGGTTGTTCTAGTCAAAGAGCTGAAAAGCCTGAAATCTGGTGCAGCATCGAACTTGGGTTGCCGTTCATTAGACTCTGACCTGATTGACAGGCACGCCGGTTGGCGCTGCTCATATTCGAAAAGGCGCTACATCAAATATTCAAAAGATGATCTTCTCAAAGTGTCCAAGTCGTTGAACTTATAAAGAGCATTATGAACAGTCCTGTCAGGGGACGAGGAGTAGTCTCGGCCTGACCCAGATTTCCTACATTTCCTCTAAGAGGTTTTACAGTTAGGTTTTTTCTGGCCTCCCTGACTCTCCTCCAAAAATTGGAAATTCTATCATTTTTGCTCAGTATTGTGTAAAGCATTTATTTGTAAGCATTAAACACGGTATGTTGTCGTTTACCGACCCATAACCAATAACTCAAGATCTTGCCTTGTCATGTTATTCCTCTTGGTTATGGGTTCAATAATTTTGTAGATAAGGGCAGAATGATTCTTTTGTAGTAGCTAAAGTACTTTTAAAAAATAAACTTGAACTTCAACTTGAACTCGAACTAACGTGCATATTCGAATATTAGAGCAGTTTTCAAATGACTTTCGAGAGTTACTACGCGATTGCCATAGACCACTTTCGATATATTAAAATTCAGCTGGATAGTGAGGCTTGCAGTACACAAACAAAAGAAATGAATGAACATGTTCATTAAGTTTCCTTTGCTTGTGTCCCCTAGGACTCGCTGCCAAGCTGAGCTTTAATTTATCGAAAGTGGTCTATTGATAGGGTTAATGATTGGTTAAAAAATTTCGTGCTAGTCTATCAGCCAATGAGAAGGAAAACCAAACCAATTGTGACTTGCATGCGTGATTTTTCCCGCGCTTTGAGCAAGGTACATGGAATTGCCACTAATTTGGATTAGTCCATTGCGCCGTTTGCACGTGCTGTGATTGGTCGAAGTAATTACTTTGGTACTTGCTTTACGACATTCAATTGAAAACTGCCTTATACCGACGTGATTTTGTTTTATTGCTTTACGAGTGAACAAAGTAGAGCAAGAACTCCACCGAAGTTGTATCGTCATTTTAAGGTTCGAAACTTCAGCACACAAATTTTTTTCACGCTGGTTCATTTTACCATGCAGGAAGGAACCTGGAATGCCTTTAAAAAGCTCGATACTTAACGCTATTATAGTAGAATTCCTTTATATGGTTAAACCAGATCCTACCGAAACCATTCAAATACTTTAATTGAGGTTCGACCCATCATATTGAATATTAAGGCTTCCTTCGATCCACTATATATACGAGAGATCACCACGATAAGTTTCTGAAACGTCCCTGTGCAGTGCGGAGAATACGGACATGGCTTTTCTCTTGGCAGTTTGCGTCATCGATTTTGCTTTGTTTCTCTTAATCTTTCACGATTATTCTTCGGCATCAGTTCCAACTTCTTGCTTTGACCAACCAGAAGCTGAAATTAAGTCCATTCCACATTATCATTTATATCACAAGAAGGAAAAACCTTTAATAATTGGACACCATGGGAATCCATCCATATTTCAAGAGAACACCATTGATGGCTTTAAGAGTCTAGCTGCTCTGAAAGCGGACGGGTTTGAATTTGATACATTTCTAACAAAGGACGAACAGCTTGTGGTTTTCCACTTCGATAATACAAAGGTGAGAGACTGGTTTCATACGCCTCCTAAGGGTTGAGAACAAGAAAACACCGCCATTTTTTGTTGGGAACAAGAAATATCTTTAAATAACTTTAAGAGAAAAAGTCAAGAGAACTATTGAAGTTATATTAGGGAACAAGAGAATATCGATTTTTGACCATTTTCGAAGTCGTTATTGTTTGTGGTCATTTTGTCTTTTCGGGCATAGGGGCTATTGTTCACATAAGAGCCGCGAGCAAATGACGAACTTGGAACATAAAGCCCTGAACCTGAAATTGCGAGGAACATTTAGGAATATATTGGGGAAGTCTTTTCATATACATCCATCCATCCGAAAATAGCATTCTTAGAGGAACGTCTTAACAAAATTGCTTCATCATTTTGCAGACACTGACCGGAAAAGATCATAATATCTGGGACATCGACTACAAAAACTTGACGAAACTTGACATTAGTTCAACATTAACTTACGGTGAGTGCAAACTAGATAACTACGGTAATAACGTTTTGCCAATAAAACAAAATGACATTATGTTTCAAAAAGATATCTCATCAAAAACAATGTCGCCAAATTGAAAGATCGATGTGTGTTGCAAAACTGAATTGTACATCGTGTTCTGTTTCAGGAAGAAAGAACTATACTTTCGACAAACCAAGAAAAATTCCATTGCTGTCTGATGTCTTTGACGCAGTGAAACACGATTCATTGGTGATGTACTTAAATGTAAGTTATGGGCTGTTGGTAGACAAACGGGATTAAATTCGCAATTACCGGCAATGTCAAGTATTTTCTGTACTTACCAAAGTTCTATTTGTCTATTAAATTTTCGACCAGGGAAATTGCGTTTCTAACTTTTTGATTGGTTCACTCAAACTCGGTTATCAGCTCTTACACCGTAAGATCTAATTTGGAAACTGATTGCGTCAAGGGTTGCTAATCTGGAAACCGATTTCCTTTAAGGTAATGCCTTAGTATTGCATTGCGCATCCCTACTGCGCACGATTTTCGCCTCATTAGCGCGCGCACATGAAACGTAAGAGATTTCCCTCAAACTAAGCACGATAGCGAAATAAATGCTCCTTTTCTCTCAAACGAGCACGGTGACCCCCGATTTTTTTCAGGTGTTTGCTAAGAACAGCCTAATAAAGAACATATTTGAAGAAGAAAAAAAGTTTGATAGTAGAACAACTAGTAGAACATGAGTTTTTTTGGAAAGCAGTTCCTTACTGAGTGTATTTTGGCCAAGGCGCGGATTTCAAGCTAACCACGGAACTGTCCCAAAAAGTGCACTATTCCCACAACCAGCCCATTAAAAACGGCGTAAATGAAGCAATACTGCTTATGTGAATAAAAGAAGCTTTATTTTCAAAATAAAATTTTGTGTCTTTCAAGTAACCAAGGCTAATTCTGTATGAAAGTGATTCGGATTTTTAACGCGCAACCAGTAAAAATACCTCATTTTAAGAGCCTGCTGACGCGTAAATAAGCAAGGTGACCCCATTTTTTATTGCATTTTTTTAATGTTCATATCATGAATGTTTATTATGCCAACTTTCCAAAAAAGTTTGATAGTAGAACAATTTCAAGGGAATTACCTTAATTTCCACATGTCCAAACGTTCAGAATTTAATGAAAATTCAATAAAACAATTATTCCACTTGCGCTCGTTGGATGTATGAGACTGGTTATAGCCAAGTCGGCGCTACGCGCTTCGTCTCATATCCATGCAAGCGGTGTTTATGGAATAACTGTGATTATTAAATTCTCAACCTCGGATAAGAGTTTGGATCAATTCCGAAGCTTAGAAGCACGCGGAAAGGTAAGAAACGTTTTTGTGATGAGCCTGCGTCTGTCTAACCACCAGGTATTACACAACATTGCATCTTCATCAAGTTTTTTCGATTTCGCTGGGATTTTCTGCCTTTTTTCGCTCGTATTTCGTACTTCCATTCGCGCTTGTTACTGGATTGCCTATGGCAATCCAGTCGGAAAATGGGTAGATTATTATTATTACTGGGTTGCCTTATAAGGCAAACCCAGTCGAGGTCTGCGTTTAGTTTGTTTGTTTTCTTTTTTTTCTTTTTTTTATTTATTTTTTTTTCCGTGTCGGTAAAAGTCTTGCCTGTCACTCCCCTGGTAAGTGGTGTCTTTGTGGATAGAGCCTTTTGCGCGTATTTTCTTAGGATCGAGAGGGTAGTGGAACTGCGTATATTAGAATCATCAACTTAGCCTGCAATGGCGTCGAAAGTCATGCAACGCGAATGGCGTTTTAGTGGATCCTTAAACAAAATATACCCTTATGGAGCTCAATAATGGAAAGTCAGTTGGATAAACTAGGCATGAATCTCAAAAGCGACGAGTACTAGACTTCGACAACAATCTATCTCCCGTCGACGAGACGAAATCAAAGTGAGCAGTATTTACCTGAAGTACATGGTAATTTGACACAACTGAGTTTCTTGTCTTCACGCACGCAATGAAATAGGAAGAGGTTTTCGCCTCTAAGAGCAAATATGTTGTTTGTTTCAATAAAATTTTCGCTGGAAAAGGATTCTGTGGTATTTTCTGCCTTTGTGAATTATAATATCATGTTGTGTATTGAATTTTCGAGCTTAAGGTTCAAATGTGATATGGGAGAAGTTTTTTAGTATTGCTCCGTAAGCAGGAAGGGTTCACAGGCCTGTTGGAAGCGTGCTTGAGTTTCAACAAAATGAGCCCCAAAATCAGTGAAAACTTGTGACGCAGATGAATAATAAAGTAGCTGCTATTTCCAAAATGATGGAATTACCTGGTGATAATAACGTCGTACGCGTCTTGGAGAGTAAATTTTGACTTTGCATAAACAAGAGTTGGGCGATTGTGATCTTTGTTTTGACTTCGCTCATTTCATTGTCAAACTTTATAACACTTGACAGAAAAAGCCCGGTATCTTGCCATCATTTGACACAGATGCTTCACTGTTTGACGAGTAAACATGCAGCGGTAACGTAATCACGGCGCCCGCTGAATTCCGGCCATGTCACTTTTCGATTTTGCAATTTACTTGAACGTAGCAAAAATCTCCCAAAATGTTTGTCGCTGATCGTAACTTTTTATATTCTATATTCACGGTTCAAAATTAATGTTGTTTTGATGTCGTAAATATTTTATTCTCGATCGACCGTCCGGGAAACTTCCTTCTGCTCTTTCTGAAAACTGTGTATCAATAGTTATTT
>JALIRR010004559.1:25000-34913 GCA_023091755.1 Montipora sp. Colony 1 RG-2022 | reverse complement strand
AAGACACTGTCAGTGGCTGATTCTCTTCCCAGTAATGGTTTTCCTTGCCCTTTGATGACTGTGACTTTAGCTGACACACTCTTGCTGCCTAAACTCAGATCTGCTGTAAAGGTTCCAATCACTTCAAGAGGGGTAACTGCACCATGGGCATACAACTTCTTTGTACTTTTCTTTGATACACACTTGATATGCTGCTTCTCCAATTGTTCCCACAATGCTTGGCTAATGGCAATTGCACTTGCTCCAGAATCAATTATCATCTCCACCGGAATACCCCAATGTTAACCGTGAGTTATCCTATTTGAACCTCACCAGCAACTGCAAACACATACTCATCTTCCTCTTCCTTACATCCATCCACCTTCATAAACTGTACACGTGATATACTGGTAAGTTCTTTAACTTTGGTTTTGCATACATTTGCAAAATGTCCCACTTGAGAGCACTTTGAGCACTCTTTTCCCCTATCGATCGCAAAAAGACGAAGATTTCTGCAGTCTCTGACCTTTATGATGTTTTGTCAAAAGGAAGAAATTGATCACGTGCTAGGCAACCATAAAGGTGCGCGTGATCACCTTGTGTCAACTAAATGAATTATGGGAAAGCATGTTAATCGTTCGTCGTTTTTAGAGTAAAACATCGCCTTTGGTTTTTTGATTTTGTTGTAATATTTAACCGAATTTTCATCTGTCGGGTCAGGAAGCGTATCTATTTTGACTTCAGACAACAAACAAAGGCAAACTTGTTTTCACCGCGTCCCGATTCCCGCGAAATTCTTCTTCTTTGAAAGACATTGTATTGACAAAAAAAATTCTTTCTCGTCAAGCGTTGCATCTTTTTTGTTCAAATAACCGCTAAAAATGAAGATTTTTTTCACGATCTATCCGTAGATATTCTTATACTTTAATATCTCTGTCAGAATTTGCACAACAGTCAAATCACAAAAATAGCAACGCACGTAACAAATTTAGTCGCATTTACCTCTTCGTCGAATTCTCATGCTTAACACAGGAATTTTTAGTTATTGTGAAGATCTTTTATATTCGTTAGCAATCATCCTTTCAAATTGCAGAGAAATCGACCGGTCCGCGAATAATTTACGAGTTTTTTTTCAATGGGATGTCAAAAGGCCAAGTGGATGTTATGCATAAATAGGGCAAGTTCGGGCGATCAAGTTGCGCGTGTGACACGTTATAAATATTTTTTTCACAAAATGTTCCCGAATCGTCAAGTATCACCACAGAAGACATGAACATCATTCTAAAAGCTTATTCTACGCAAAAAGTAGGTTCTGGAGGTAATTACGGCTGACAAGAATAACATGGTATATTTGTATTTAATTAAGTTAACACAACAGAAAGGGTTAAAAACTATCCAGTTAATCTCGCATATTACACAACATGATGAATTCATAAAGGCCAGCTTTTCCAGCGAAATGTTTTTTGAAACAAACACCATATTTGCTATTAGAGGCAAAAAAACCCTTCCTATTTCATTACGTGCGTGAAGACAAGAAACTCAGTCGTGTCAAATTACACTCCATGTCAAAAACGAAACTAAATAAATTTCCCATGAGTGATCAGCATCAAACCCTGTACTGAAAAACCCTTTACTTGAATTATCAAGCAAGAAATGGGCAACGAGCGTCCTCTCAAATAATCTTTGACTAACAAGAATTAGTGAAATTTCCAATTGTTACCGGAAGACTGTGCAGAATTGAGCAAACAAATACAAATAAGCCAGACAACAGAGATCACAGATCCAAGTTGTTCAATTCCTTCTTTGTACTTAAACCCATAAGTTACTAGTGAATTTTCCATTTGATTTCAGTGTTGTACAAAACACCACACTTGTACAATATTAGAACCACAGCTCGACGGGCGACAGATTGTTGTCGAAGTTCATCACTCGTCGCATTTAAGATTCCAGATATTTTTTTCACCGGGATACATTTTGTTTAAAGATCCTCCAAAACGCCACTTGCGTTTCAATCTTCGACGCCATTGCAGGTTAATGAAATATTCTACTGTGTCAAATTAGAGAAATCTACGCCTCTCTACTATCCCCTGAAATCCTACCAAAATACGCGCGGAAGACTCTACGCACAAAGACACCACTTAGCAAGGGAGTAGTGACAGGAGAGACTTTTCCCGACACGGAAAAAGAAAAAAAAGAGAAAACCAACCAATCCCACCCACTTTCCGACTGGGATTGCCATACTGGCTTCCCAGTAATAACCAGGGACCTCCGCTTTTAGGCTTAGCTATCTCTATATATTACAAAGTGGCCATTAGTGCGGGACCCGTACACGGTCCCATTCATACGGGAGTGTTCGTAGCATGAATATTACAGGTTTAATAACACTCGGAAAGTCTTAGCTAGTCTTTAATTCTTTTATATACAGTTCAGCTATTAAACAAAGGCAGCGATGCCTGTTTGATTTCACGAAATACCTCCTTCGTTTCGATATCACCGGCCATCTGACCTTCCTTGTGTTCCTCGCATTTAAGTCTAAGCACCGATTTCAAATAGCGCTGAAAAACAGTATTTAAGTCTAAGCACCCATTTTAAAACGGTTAGCGTTCAATAACTGCGATGTTATGTCGTGTAAGGTTACGGTTAGAACCTGCCATAATCATTTTAAGAAGAATCCCCTATGAAAAGCAAATAAAGATCGGTGTACGGGTCCCGTATGAATAGCCACTATTATAACTCTGGACGTAGTATAAATTTATATTGGATTGCAGTACACTTACCAGCAACGAAAGCACTTGTAACCAATGTTTGGGACACTTTAGGTTCTTTTTGGCCAGATAGGACTTAAACAAGGGGTTTGATAAGCTCCAACCTACGATTTTTGGCAAAATCTTCGACAGCGATTGAGTTAACAATCGTTTGTCTTGTTTTTTACGCGGTTTTGTGGCCAGCTACGGTTGCTTATTTTGGAACTGACTTCATCATTACTGTGACGACTGTCCACACTAAATTGATACCTTTCGATTTGTAGGCTTTTTGTGTGAAATAGATGTCCAGTCGTGAGCTGCGTTGTTTAACTATGAAATTGCAGTCGAGTAAGCGAATTACTACGCTTTAGCTAGACGTTTTAATTAGTAATTTTTGCTGTTAGTCAAAACTGAAGAGAGAGGGCGTAAAGATTATCAGTAACAGAAAATGTTGTGAAAGAGATTACTGTGCCTATAATTTCGGTTTTAGTTGTTCATTAAAATTGTTAGTTATTGTTTGCAAGGCTCTTTTGTTTACTACTGTCAGCTCAGAGGTGTTTGATCACTGTAAACTATTTACACTAATGACGATTAATTTTGTACTTTATGCAGAAGCATAATTATTTCCATATACACTTTATTGCATTCTGGGGTAAGAAACGGGAGCTCCGCTTTAGGCTTGGCTAAATCTATATATTATTACTATAGGTACAACGTTTGGTTACAACTGTCGCGAGTACACTGTTTATAAATTACCAGAACAACGTGGATGGAACGAGAGCAAACATTTCTGTTCAGAAAATGAGAGCCATCTGGTGTGTATTGAGCATCAACAGGAACTAAACTTCCTGGCGGAGACACTTGTAGACCCGAACTTGAAATCCGAATATTTTATTGGCCTAGAAGAACAGGATGGAACGTGGACTTGGATATGCAACAGGAGTATTGTGGTTACCCCAAAGGAAAGACCCTGGGCTTCAGAACAACCAAGCAACAATGGTCATTGTGCTAAAATGTACTTTCAGAAGGAAAAGCTTGTATATGATGACATACCCTGTAATAGCAAAATGGATTATATTTGCGAAAGGCGCAATAGCAGTTGCCATAAAAAAGGTTGGTTCAAAAGAAAATGCTTCTTTCTTTGACAGGTGCCAATCACCATCACTATCACTATCACTATCACTATCACTATCACTATCACTATCACTATCACTATCACTATCACTACCATAATAATTATAATTATTATCAATACGCGCGGCGAAATGACAAACTGCCCTCTGTAAACAGCACCTTTTTGCGGTCCAAACGGGAGATGCCCGGGCTGGAAATGCATTTGTCGCCTTGATTCTGATTGGATGCAGAGATGTCAAACAACCTCGCTCAGCCATTGAGATCCTGAGGATATCATTTCAATGCCACAGTTGGTGCGAATTTTGTGGATGAGTTTTTTAACCTTTTTTTTTTTCTCAATTTTTCTCTTTTTTAACTGATCGAATAGTAGCAAGAACTTCCCATACCATAGTTTCATGCCACATCTCTGTTAAACATTTTTTCGAATTAAAGGCCCATTTTCACCCTAGACGCAACGCGTACCCGCAGCATGATTTCGTGTATCACGAAATTACAAAAATTCAAAAATCTCAGAAAGCCTTTCTGAATCTTCTTTATCAAAAGCTATCCATCGATTTAGGTCCTTATTTGAATGTGTTCTCTGCTTATCATTTCATATTTTATCGTAGTATGTTTTCTTTAATTTTGTTTAAAATATTTCCATTTGAACTTGAATATAGTATCGAACAACATGACGAATTGCAGAGACGAAGTTTGCTGGCCGCTCCACAAAGACAGCAACCTCTGCCACTCTGCCCTTTTCTTTACAAGAGCATTTTACTTTTGAGTGCCAGGTATCCTAACAAATCGAAACGGACAAACTAAAAATAAGTTTAAATAAAGTAAGCCGTGCATTTCAGCACTGAAATAATGTCACCTAGCTCGTTCGCTTCAGAATTATTCTATTCCTTTTGCTGAATAGCCGAACCGTAAAAATTCCACTTTTGTGATTTTTGTAAATCAGTCGACTCCTTAAAGATAAAGGGTATTTTTAGCGGTTTCACTTGTTAAATCACCCAGTAAACCACACGACAATCAGGCTAATAGCGATGTTTCTTGTTTTCAACAGCACAAACTGGCGTGACAAAAATAGTTGGCCAATCGGAATACGCTATTCGAGATTCGCAATGCGTCTAAGGTGAAAATGGGCCCTTAAATGAATTTGTATGATTTGGCCTTGCGTATTGATAATAATGATAATCACATCACTTTTGTCGGGCATACAGTTTATTGGTGTTTTTCGTAGTATCATTTGCGCCCGAGTGGACTATATGCCCTCGCTCCGCTCGAGCGCAAATGATGCTACTCGGGCCACAAATAAACTATATGCCCTCAAAAGTCATGTGATTGTCCATTATCATTATCTTTATCATTATCATTATCATTATCATTATACTCTTTCTGGGAATACTTATTCATGCACAATGGAATGCTCAATTGCCCTTCGCGCCAAGGAGGAGACGGATTATTCACTTATTTTTAGGACGGGTGTTGTTGTTGTTAGGAAAAACCCACATTGAATTCTTCTTCTTCTTCTTCTTCTTCTTCTTCTTCTTCTTCTTCTTCTTTCTATTTCTATTTCTATTTCAGTCTGGCCGCTCTAACTTTATCTCCAAAACATCTAACATGTGCTGACCGTCTGAGGTACTCATTTCTGATCCCGGCTTTTCTTCTTCGTCACTCCCAAAGAGAACCTTAGCATCTTAGCCTTTGCTACCTCCAGCTCTTCCTCCTGTCTTTTACTCAGTGCCACTGTCTCTACACCATACAACATCGCTGGTCTCACCACCGTACTGTAGACCTTTCCCGTCGTTTTTCCTTTAACCTCACCGTTCCAATTCGTATTCTGTCTTGATGCGGCAAACCTTCATTCCTCTCCTTTCCACGGCATACCTCATTCCTCTAGATTTTCCTCCACCTGCTCTCTGCTCTCACTGCAGATCACAATATTGTTTCAATTTGCACAGACAACGATGTTCAAAAAGACCTAAATCAACGCTCATTTATAGTTTTCCCTGTCTCGCGCCAAAACAACCTCTCTCTTCCAAATAAGGAGTTACCCATTGCACTGCCCCCTCCAAAACTGAATATCCGTATTTCTTGGCTCACCAACTTAACGTTAAATCCGTGAGCCCCAAAAATGCAATTCTTAGCGTTATGCAGGATTTTAGTCATATTCCGCACGTACTGTTATGTAGGTGTTTTTCGCTGTTCACACCCTTGCTGGGACGTGATTTGTACTTTGTAAATAGGGTATAAAATAAGTTCCTTTTAACCATCTTGTTCAACTCCCTGATGAAGTCTGCGTAATCAGACGAAACCGGTCAGAGAAATAAAAGCAAGTAGACAACTTCTGTTGCTGTGTGCTGCTCAATATATAATTTTTTTAACTTTTTTTTTAAATTACCACATACTTATGTCCAGAAATGTGTACTGAAGACTACAATAACATCAACGGCCTTAATGCAATGTTCAATTTTTAAAAAGGCGAAACATAAAAAACTAAACCTTTCAAATGCAACAGGAATGTTGCTCTCTTTCTGCAAGAATTTCGCCCGCAACGAAGTCCTGGTATCTGAGGGGTCTGCGTCGACTCCTTTGGGAATGTCTGGGCGCTCCTTAGTCCCTGTGCACGAGAGGCGTTTCCTCCAATTCATCATGTTCCTCACTGGTTTGGGGGTCCCTGGGACTGGATCTCGTGTGTCAACCTCTTACTCTGCGACGGTTGCGTCTGGCTTTGGTGCCAGCGTTGCTCATCAGGGTCGCCGGTTGTGGAACGCCCTCTTGAAGTCCACTCTCCTGCCGTCCGCGAGGCTGAACCTCGAGCCAAGTGGCACGAGTCGTGCCACGGTACGTCCATAGCCTGTCTCTATGCACCACTTTCGGTCCTTGTTTTTTTTTAAGAATTTTTCTTTAATTTTTAAGAATATATGTATATATTACAATAACGACGATAACAAACGATAACAACAATAACAACGATAACAATAAAGATGCCTGCTGATTTTAACAAACCAATGTGTATCAACTACTACAAAGTGCATTAGTTAGCTTCTCCCACTTTTGAAAATGAAAAAGAAGTTTTCTCCCACTTTCAGTCTTGCCGGATGGCCTTTCTGGATTCTGTACACGATATCATTTATGCGGTCTAACACAACATGTGGCCCCTCCCACGGCCGGCTGAGCTTGGGAGACAACCCCTTCTTCCGCTGACGATTGTGCAACCACACTACTCCTCCCCTACTGAAGCTAAAGGCCACACTGCGGATGTTGTAACGCCTCTTCATCCTCTGGCTGCTGGTCTGTTGGTGATCCCTGGCAAAGCCGTGGGCAATCTCAGTGGAAGATCCTAATCTATGAGCGTACTCGGGGTAGCTTTGATTCCCTACGTCGCCAGGCGGGCGCCCCAAAAGCAGGTCCAAGGGAACACTTCCAAACATGAGCATAGGTGGGGTAAACTTGGTAGTGTCGTGGACAGCTGTCCGATGGGGCATCAACAGGAGCGGTAAATGCAGGTCCCAGTCTCCCTGGTGAACGTCTTCGAAGGCAGCCAGCTGACGTTTTAGAGTGCGGTTGTAGCGTTCCATCATGCCGTCAGACTGGGGATGCAATGCGGTTGTCCTAGTCTTATGGATTCCAAGTAAGGAACAAACCTCCTGAAACACGCGAGACTCAAGAGTTTCAACCTTGGTCGGAGAGGAGCTTAGCGGGTAGACTAAATCTACTATTGAACTGTGTAACACGAGAACATAGCTACTTCCTGATTCGGGAGGGCGTAAGCCTTGAGCTATTCACTAAAGTAATCCATGGCAATCAAAATGTATTTGTTGCCACGTTTGGCTTCCGGAAGTAGGCCGTGGACATCTTTGGCCACTCGTTCCATGGGTTCTCCAATGTTGTAGAGTTGCAGGGGTGATCTCTGTGTCACTTTTGGTCCCTTTTTGGAAGCAAGAAGGTCACAATTGTGGCACCATTCTTCAACATCACGGCGACAGTGGATCCAATAAAATCTTTCACGGATTTTGCCTAAGGCGTTGGAGACCCCCAGGTGGCCACCTACTGGACTGTCATGCAGCAGGTTTAGCACAGTAGCGCGAAGGTCGGTAGGAAGTACCAGCTGCCGAGTCACCACACCCTTTTCAGGAGATTCCCATCCATGGTACAGCACACCATTTAAGAGAGCCAGGGACTCCCATTGGGCCTAGTATGCTTTTGTAACGGAGTCAAGGTGTGCAACAGCTGGCCAATCTGGACGTTCTCCAACTTCCTTCCACGTAAGGAGCTGAGATATCGCTTTGTCTGCCATCTGATAATCATGAAATTGTGGCAGTGTCCACGGATGATCCTCGAGATTCTGTTCACACGCAGTATGTCGTGCCCTCTCCACCGAGGGGCTTGTTCCAGGGAGTAGCGCACTGTGGACAGAGTCCTGTGGATTGGAGGACAAGATCGTTATTCTCTTGACGTTGGCAATGTGTGTGGGTTGCATCAAAGTAAGGCCGTTGCGATAATACCTCTGCATACTGATGACTTTTCCCGGCTCGATAAGCAATACGAAAATCATAGATCTGCAGTTTCTCCAACTATCTTGCTAACTGCCCTCTACGTTCTTGAAGGATAGCAGCCATTGTAAAGAAGCATGGTCAGTTCTAACAGTGAACTGTCTGCCACAGAGGTAGGGGTGGAAGTGCTCAATGGCCTTACCAACCGTCAGACGTTCTCGTCTAGTGGTACAGTAATTGCGTTCAGGTTTACTGAGGGCATGGCTGTAGTAGGCAATGACTCGTTCTTCACTGTCGCGTACTTGAGAAAGTACCGCTCCAATACCAACATTGCTGGCATCAGTATCCAACAGGAAGGGTTCTTCACTGCGAGCATAGGCAAGCACTGGGGCAGATACGAAGGACTGGCTGTTATCAGTTACTTTATGCAATGGACGGGCCACATTAAAAAATGAACCCACAAGCCGTCGATAGTAGGTGCATAGACCGAGAAACTGTCTCGCTTCCTTTGCGTTGTGAGGTACAGGCCAGCTTTGGACTGCCTTGACTTTGTCATGGTTCGACCAAGAAACTTAACTTTCCGTCGGAAAAGTTCACATTTCCTAGGGCTTAATTTCAGACTTGCTACCCTTAAGCGTTCCAGTCCCTTATCGAAAGTTGAGGCATGTACAATGATGTCATCAAGGTAGATCAGGCATCGAAGGTCCCCAAGGGCACTGTCCATCAAGCGTTCGAAGGTTGCTGGGGCGTTGCAAAGGCCGAAGGGCATGACATTAAACTGCCAAAGACCGTTCCCTGAGCTGAATGCTGTCTTCCCACGGTCCTTCTCCACTATTTCCACTTGCCAGTACCCACTTTTGAGATTTAACATTCAAAACCAGGAAGAGCCAGAAAGTTCATCGAGGGTGTTGTCATATCCTGGGTAGAGGGTAGGAGTCCTTCTTGGTGAGGCCATTTAATTTTCTGTAGTCCACGCAGAACCTCGTTGACCCGTCTTTTTTTTTTTTTGCCAAGACAACCGGCGATGCCCAGGGGCTGGCTGAGGGGTCGATTGTTCCTTGTTCGTTCATCTCCTCAATCACTTGAAAAGCTTCATCACGCTGTGCGTATGGCAGTCACCATGGTGACTGTCGAGCCGGAGCAGCATTGCCTGTATCTATTTTGTGTTTCGCCAGGCCTGTTCTTCCAAGGTCATGGGGCCCTCGTCAGAAGATGCCCTGAAATTCAGTCAGGATCTCCCGAAGTTCATGCTGCTGTTCGTCATTTAGAAGTTTCCACTTTGGCATGGGTTGGATGTTCGACGACAAGCGTAGCATTTAGTTATACTCCTCAAAACTCTTGAGAGTATCGCTCAATCGCAAGTCGAAGCACTCGTTTCTTTCTTTGAGTCTTTTGCTAATGTCACCCTTCAACAAACTTTGCCTAGAATCGAGGGAATCCATTTTTTTGTCAAATTCTTCTTCCACAGTGCAAATTCTCACAGCAAGTGTTTCTTCTTGATTTCAAATCAGTTATCTGTGTGTTTACGCGAGTGCTCAAATCTTCCACTCGTTGCGACATTTCTTGTGACTTGAA
>JALIRR010004559.1:7500-12500 GCA_023091755.1 Montipora sp. Colony 1 RG-2022 | reverse complement strand
TGTCATTACAGTAAATGGTAATACATTCGTGACAGCCTTTACCATTAGTAGTGCCAATGTCATAGCCATTCTGGTTATCAATATCACTGTTAAAGCAACGTCCATAATCATTCCTTAAAATGCTTATTTCAGAATTACTACAAGTTCGACGTATATTGCATTTCCGTTTTTGTTATTTTGACAGCCAAATAAAGGAGATTTAGTGTATGCACAACTTGCCGACTTTGACGACGCAGACAATGATGTGAAGATGGAGAAACCTACCCTTTATGAGCCCACAGTGTATGCTGATGTGGTGCCATCGGACGTTTACCTCAAGGAGTCCAATGACACCTCGGATCCAACGTATACAAATGTACAGACTACAGGAGTATAGACTCGGAGAATACTTGAGGAATTATTCTATGGCGAAATTTCACCCGAATGGACAACAGAGTTTGACAGTTGCTTTTCGAAGGCATCGCCTAACTTCTAGTTTTGGTGCGTGAACCATGCAGGCAGAGTTTTATAATAGCATAGTTAGTAGTTACTACTAACAGTTCCTATGATAGTAGTAATTAATGAAAGGAAACCCAGGTCATTAATTAAATGGTCTGTGTGAAGCAGCTGTAAGAAACTATACTTAGATTGATTTATTATTTGTGTTTAATTCCATTTTGTGTTTTATCGTTTTTGAGAATTCGATTCCACCGTCGAATGTCTAAGCACATAATTGTCCCTGTGGAATGGGGAATGGTTTTGAGGGTGACCTGGAAACGAATGAGTTGCAGGTAATCAAAAATGTTCCTCGTGCCTCTGTTTTGCCTATCGAGTCCCTGAGAACGAGGTTGGTATATGAGTGTCCGAGAAAATGGCTTACTGAGTGGTTTTAAAGGAAAATAGCCTAGCCTCAAATTCGTAGACACGTTGCCTTACACTCAAACAACTACACCATGATAAAACGTCCTACATGTAATTAGTGTAAAATCTTTGTATAGCGTGCGTAGCAATGTTTTATCGCTTCCATTTGATTGCCTTATATATCAAACCATTTGCAAGTTTTATGAGCAAGTACAGTGGAACGAAAAAGAGAAAGAGTATACTTTCGGTGATGACGGCCTGGGCTACTAAAACCATAGAATTATATAGTTCTACTTAATTAAAATTTGCTTGTGTTCCCTTGTTCCCAAAATTACTTTCAAACTTCTTCCCAGCTTTTTGATCTCTAAAATTGTTTATGTTCCCTTGTTCCCTAAGATATTTTGTCATTGTTCCCCAGTTCCACATTTCCTCAGTTCAATTATCCATGTTCTCTTGTTCTCCGAAGCCCTTGGGAGGGACTCCCTATGTAAGCGGTAAATACCTAGTTTGAAGCCAGCCTGTGTGATGTTATGGCTTAATTAAGAATTATCATTTTATGATATTTTATCTCATATAGATCCCATTGACCTGATTGAAAAATAAGACTTGAAAAAAGGGGTTTGTAAGACAACTTAAAGGAAAACAGCATTATATTTTTTTCTGTACTTGTGTGATAGTGCATTTCTCTAGCATTGTCATGTTGCTTGCGAAGCTCATGGGCCAGTTGTCTAGGGTTTTTTTCCTTAATGGTTGACCTCTTAGAATTTTTGTACGGGTAACCTAGAACATATGATCGATATTGGATGGGTGTTCGTCTAAAATATTAATACGAAGGTCGTGGGTTTTATACAGATAACTCTCAACTTTCAGTGAGCCAGGTGATCAGTCCCTTTTATCTGAATGAATCCCTTGAAAATAGCCCCAATTTCAATTTCATCAGTCCCGCAGTTCCCTGCTACCTCAATCAAGCCTCTTCCACACTATCATACAGGTGAATGTTTAACCGAGCTGTACGAAAAACATGTTGCTCTCATTAATGAGCATTAGCATAATTACATAGGTGATTATTGAAAATTCTCTGCGCTGATTGGTTGCACTTGAGGTGATTATTACGCGATAATGACCGGAGCGTTTTTTTTTTTTTTTTTTTCAAAATGGCCGCAAACGGTTTTGTTGAGGTAACAGACGAACAAATTAGTTGTGTTGACGAAAATGCCTATTTTTCAAATAATCACCTATTTAATTATACTAAAACAATTATTCTTCTCGCCTTCGGCGAATACTTGGTAAATTCATTTATAAATTAAGGCGACTATACTCTAATTGACAACAAAGTGATAATCGCACTTGAGCAGTTGCAAAGAAGCCTGAAAAAATCCTTCTTGAAAGGGACTTGAACCCATGACCGTGCGATTGAGCTGCACCTGCTCAACCATCTGAGCTATTGACCGAATGCATAAATGGCGGCCAAAAATGTATTCTTTTATGTGCTAATGAGACTCACTAGCCTCGCTCTCAAGCAACATTTCTGTTATATTTTGTCCATGCAAACGAGGCTAGTGAGGCTAATTAGCACATAAACAAAAGAATATTTTTTTGGCCGAAATTTATGCATTCGGTCTATGAAGCCATCCAAGACAACCCGTTCTCGCCCTTGAATTTGCGATTATCCTGAATTGTGAATTTGCTTTGAATTCACTATTATCGTGAATTTAGAGGACTCAAAGCTTGATATGGATCATGGGAGATGGTCATATCGTCTTTTGGCCTGATTTCACAGGAGCCTTGCTGTATTAAAATTAGACCAAAATATTGTTAAGGTGAGCGGGAGGCAAGAGTTTACTTCGCAGTTTGTGCCTTACAATGAATTTGCCTGAACTAATTGCACTGCATCCCCTGGTTCATTTGTGTCGTGGGATAGTAAAATTCTTCTTGAAGACCTGGCTGAAACAGCTCATAACGACCGTGCTGTGTGGACTCGCACATATCATTCGGCCAACACATTGATTATTATTTCTGCTCCCAAGCATTACTGTTTCGACTTGTTCTTCCTGTTCAACATAAAGAAATGACTGAATGCTTTTGATGGAACGGGCTGGCGAAATTGTCCTCGGTCACCCCTTCCTGTTTCATTAATTAGACGAAATAACAAAATCTGTCACTTTCAATCAATTTTATTTTCTTTAAAACAGGAACTACAATGCTTGATACCATTCTCACTAAGCCATTCTGATGCATTTCGTGTGAGCTGTTGTAAGTCGGGCCCCGGTTGTTCAAAAGGTGTATAGCGTTATCTAACGGATAAATCACTATCCATTGGATAGCGCACTACTGGTTTCGCTATGACTTATCCACTGGATAGTGATTTATCTCGCGGATAGCGCTATCCTTCGTTTGAACAACTGGGGCCAGGGGCCCGTTTCTCGAAAGTCCCGAAACTTTACGGGCTGTTTTCGGGCCCCTGGGGCCGTTTCTTACAAGTCCCGAAAACTTTTCGGGCCCGAAAAGCCATTTGTGAAACTGTCAACCGCTTGTTCTGGAAAGCCGATCTCTTAACATATTTTCAAGGTGGCAAAAAGAAAAATAACTGTTAAATTTGACGACTTAAATCCTCTCCGTTCTTGAGATACAAACGGAATTGTGACATCCGAAAATGGCCCGTAAAGTTTCGGGACTTTCGAGAAACGGGCCCCTGGCCCCAGTTGTTCAAACGAAGGATAGCGCTATCCGCCCGATAAATCACTATCCAGTGGATAAGTCATAGCGAAACCAGTAGTGCGCTATCCAATGGATAGTGATTTATCCGTTAGATAACGCTATACACCTTTTGAACAACCGGGGCCCGACTTACAACAGCTCACACGAAATGCATCAGAATGGCTTAGTGAGAATGGCATCAAGCATTGTAGTTCCTGTTTTAAAGAAAATAAAATTGATTGAAAGTGTCAGATTTTGTTATTTCGTCTAATTAATGAAACAGGAAGGGGTGACCGAGGACAATTTCGCCAGCCCGTTCCATCAAAAGCATTCAGTCATTTCTTTATGCTGAACAGGAAGAACAAGTCGAAACAGTAATGCTTGGGAGCAGAAATAATAATCAATGTGTTGGCCGAATGATATGTGCGAGTCCACACAGCACGGTCGTTATGAGCTGTTTCAGCCAGGTCTTCAAGAAGAATTTTACTATCCCACGACACAAATGAACCAGGGGATGCAGTGCAATTAGTTCAGGCAAATTCATTGTAAGGCACAAACTGCGAAGTAAACTCTTGCCTCCCGCTCACCTTAACAATATTTTGGTCTAATTTTAATACAGCAAGGCTCCTGTGAAATCAGGCCAAAAGACGCAAACAAAAAATGTACGAACAATAATGTGGAAGGTTGTGCAGAAACGTCGCCGCAGTTTTCCACCTACATTTTCTCCACGCTATGCATGCATCGTCGACCGTCTTGCCGCCATCTTGGTTTTTCCACTTCCGGTATTGCCGTCCCCTCCCCTCACACATATTTCGTCCCGTTTTTCAATTTTTGATTTTCGTATTTGCGGAAATCAAAAATTGAGTTTCAGTTTTGGAACTGGTTTTTGCATGTTCGTTTCTTTAAGACATTTTAGCAAATCTTGTCCGGTATTTCTATTTTCATTAAATCTGAAGCAAAGGAAATCTATACTAAGATAGAGCTTTGTCGCTTAATCATGTTAATGTGAAAGGCCAAAACAAAGGAGAATTAAGAATTCACCCATGATTTCTGTTTTTCTGAATATCAAAAATTGAAAATCGAAATTTGTCATTCCTAATTTTCAATTTTCTATTTTGATGAAAATTAAATGGACGGAAGGTACACGGACCCCGAGTTCTATTGCCTTAACTGACATTGAGCAAGATCGGATCGAGTGGGAATCTCTAGCTGTAGCGTCTGCAGAAGTACTGCGGGCTATTGACAATCATCTCAAAACTCTAGCAGTACAACCTTCATCAATATCTCGACGTAAATGTGAAATTCTCAGGACGGGAAATCCTGGGAGACCACAGTTCTATATTTCTCCTGAAACGTTAGAGGATCTTCTCGGACTTGGATTTTCATTGGAAAAAATTTCTTGGTTGTTTGGTGTGTCTCGTTGGACAATTTATCGTAGAGTACAATCATATGGCTTGCAAAGC
>JALIRR010004558.1:15000-34922 GCA_023091755.1 Montipora sp. Colony 1 RG-2022 | reverse complement strand
ACATATTTCAACAATCACATTTATAGGCTTTTTGTGTGAAATGGGTGTCCAGTTGTGAGCTGCTTTGTTTGACTGTGAAATTGCAGTTAAGTAAGCAAATTTACTACACTTTAGGTTGTTTTTTTAGCTTACTTTGACTGTAAAATTGCAGTCCATTAAGCAAATTTACTACTTTGGGTTGACTTTTTCAGAATTAGTAAAGATTTTTGCTGTTGTTATGAACTGAAGAGAGAGGGAGTAAAGATTATCAGTCAAACAGAAAATTTTGTGAAAGAGATTACTGTGCATGTTATTTCAGTTTTAGTTGTTGATTAAAATTGTTAGTTATTGTTTGCAAGGCTTGTTTGTTTACTGCTGTCAGCGCGGAGGTGTTGATCTGTTTAATCACTGTGAACTGTACACACTAATGACAATTAATTTGGTACTTATGCAGAAGCATAATTATTTCCATTAACACTACATTGCTTTCTGAGGTTAGAAACGGGAGCTCCGCTTTTAGGATTGGCTAAATCTGTTTATTATTGTGGCTGTGATCAGCTGAGTGGCATCTGTTGGATTTTCAGTATGTTTTTTGTTGTGGCATGCACAAAGTTTTACTTATTTGAGGCCACCATTCAGAACTAGTACTATCGCATTTACTTGTACTCCTGTACTGTTTTGTTTAAATAGAAATTCATCCAGTATTTGGCATCAAGAACGTCCAACTTCAACCTTGGTAATTTCCTCGACAAGAGTGGTGTTCAGGGTATGATAAATCATTATTATCAATCTTAAGGAGTGGGTTGTAAACATGAAGACTTGCAATAAAAGGTGGGTTAGCTTGGGCATTATTTTGTAAATCATTTAATGGTTGATCAACCATGGATGCATGTAAAATGTTAAAAAAAGAAAAAAACACACGCAAGGATCGTCATTAAGTCTGTCATATTTTAAGATGTAAATTACTTGTATCTCTATGGAAAAATCTGTTTTGAGTTCCATCTCTGCTTTTCTGTGAGAGTTGGTTGTCTTGTTGGATTATAAGCCATACTTGGATGAATTTGAACAATACCTAAATGTAGGGGAATAGCATGTCTTCATGTGCAACTTTGTGTTTAAGTATGATTGTTCTAAACATCTCTCTTAACTTAATATATTAATATACAGTATTGTGCAAAGTAATGAGTGAAATGTGCAAATTTCAATCTTTGTCCCTGCAAACTTTTCACAAAGTTTCACTTGAAAATTTGAGCATTGTTTTGCGATGATTCTCAACCGCTTTTTCGCTTGTTGTATGCAAAATCTCGTGGTGTGGTTTGCAAAGATTGAGCACATTGATTGGCCATTGTGGTTTGTAAATAACTGTGGTCACTTTGACGATCAATATTTTGGAGACGGTTAAGAAGTTGTGTCCCTTTCACTTCATTACAAAGGGCAAATTTTGTGGAGAAGTGAAAGGGAAGGCTCAACAAAACATATACATGTACATTGTATAATTTCATTCCTTTGGTCATGAGAATGAACTGTTGTCACGAAGCCTTTAACTAACAAGCGGTAAAAATTGTTCTTGGGTCTATTACACTACACCAGAAGTGTTGTGACATGATGAAAAAAGTTGAATTTTAAGAATGGAAAAGGATTCATGAATTCAAAGCAATTTCAAGCAATTTAGAACAGCAGCGATAGAATAATAGAAGCCTTGAGGCTGTAAAACAGAAATGATATCTGCTTTGTCTGCCAAAATTTTCTGTGAACTTTCACTCTGGACAGAAATTCGCCATTTTTTGTCCAAAAGACCCGAAATTTGTGAATTGCGTCAAGTTACGCTATCATTACTTTTGCATGATACTGTAGTTTTTCCAGCATTAAAAACCATTATATCAGAGCTACTGTCTAAGAAAATCTTCGAGGAGCCGCTCCCAACATTAAAAGTTGTTTCAAGAGCCCAGAATTAATTAATTGATTAATAAATAAATACATTAATTAATTAACCCAGCACACAGCCCCCCCCTCCTCACACATCCCCAAAGTCAGGTGGTCTTCCATACATGTAGGTACAATAATGAAAGATGTAAAGGTGTCACAGATGACTTACCAAAAAACTGGTGTGTACCTTATGACAGTAAAGGTTGTATATACATACGTATAAACAAAGTGAAAAAAAGCTGTCACCTATTTTTCCAATTTAATTAAACCCTGTTTATCTTCAAGATCAAGGCCAGTAGTAGTCACAATTCTTGATCCTGTCTGTCACTGATCAACATTTTATGTCGGAATAGTAAAAGTAAAAGTGTACTTGCGACCATAATAATTATCATTTACCGCCTTGTGGCTTGTGATTTGTTTGCACGTCTTAATTGCATAAAGATCCAGGTATTTGGGGTCAGGGAAGAACCATCAGTGATCAATGGGAGAGATGCATCACAGAAATGCATGTTTAATTGTATCATCACTGAAATGACTACCTCACTCGAGTTCTGAACGACGACACAAGAAGCAAAAGGTATTGCTTACCTGTTGCGAGAGCTCCATTGCTGTCACCGGGCAAAAAAACCAAGTAAACTTTCAGCAATAAATGCAAGAAAAAGGAGATTCACACGTGAAAATTTTTGTACGTACAATAGTGCAGACCTCACCAAAGCAATAATTATTAGTAATACTTTCTTTCAGTGTTTAATTCGAGTTTAAGAAATCACATTAAAAGTAATATTGTACCACGTTTTACTGGTAAATCTCTTGAGAGTTGTTGCATAACTTTCAGCAAGTTAACCTGTGCAAATTGAACTGCCTTTGCGTGCGTAAAATTAAAACATGGGAAACATGCACCACACCTACAGACGTAGCATTTCCAATTATTTGAGAATCACATTGCGACCCAGTCTCTGTGCGCTACCAGGAGGTAATGCAACAAAAGTCCTTAGCAGTATTGACCATGTTTACAAGTTCGGGCTACTCGTTCAGAAATTTGGTCGCCCGCGCTTGCAAATAAGGCACCCCAGGCGACCGTTAGGAAGCATGAGCCTTGTATATTGTGATTTGCATGCATGCATTTTTTTCCTCTTTTAGCAAGTTCACTATAAAACATTACGATAAAGTATTAAACATGGGAAAAACGGTTAAAAAGTTTAAAATGTGATGTTCATTATCAAGGTTCAATGAAAAAACTTAAGTTAAGAAAATACTTATAAGGACTTAAGTCGAAACATCCCATTTTAAACTTTTTACCGTTTTTACCAAGTTTAATATTTTATGGCATTGTTTTATAGCAAAGTTATAATTATACAAAACCTCTTCTAATTAAGATTTTAGCAAGTTACAGCAAATAATAAAACTTCTTCAGAATTTCAAGAGTTTATCACATTTTGTGCAAGTAGACTTTGGATTTTCTTGAAAACAATCCTGCAACAATGTGACTTTAAACTGTGTTTTCTCTATCAATTATTTAGGCAGACATGTTAGGCTTTATATTTGCCTTCTTTTTTCCACAAGACCACAATTATTTGAACTACATGTATTTTATGTACAGTAGTCTCAAACATGTATTTTTCATGCTTGAAGACAATGAAAAAAAGTATTTGACTGTTATTCGTTTTTGACAGGCTATGATATGTCTACATTTGTGCGAAGATATGCTAATTATTTGAATGAGAAGGCATCCTCTTATACAGAAATGGGTTTTGACTTCTGTCGATTAAAGAGAGGGTAAGGAGCAATCAATCACACAGAATTCAAAGGCCTGTTTGCAAGTTTGCATTTAGGGCTATTTAATAATCTAAAATTAATTGAATGACAGTCTCTGTGACCTTACATGTATACAAATCACAAATGACCTTCATGATGATCTAACTGGTTTTTTTTTGTTTTTGTTTTTGTTTTCAGAAAAGAAGAGGGTGTTTTAAGGACCATGGATGCCACCAAAGTAAGTTGCTTAAGGTTCACATTTTACATTGTAGCTTCCTTTGTTTCTTTTCACCCCTTAACTGGCCCCCATTTACAAGTAAAGCTGCCATGGCACTGGACAAACTAAAAATAATCTGTTAAGTGTCACACTTACACAGAAGGGACAGGATTACGACAGGCCTTTATTGTATGGCTCTGTCTCACAAGGACTGGGAATTTCCAAATTCATGAATTTGATTGGCTGAAATGGACTTTGACCCCAATTTAGATTTTCCCATCTAGACCAGGATCTAGACTGGTAATGTTTTGCGGTGAAAAAGTTGCAAACTATATTGCAAAATATTAAGTATTTTCTTCTACCAATATTTATTTATGGAAGTGCCAAAAAGCACAATGAGAAAAAAGGTAAGGAGGACGAGCAGACTTTGGCAGAATTAAGTTCAGCTCATCGCCACTCATCGCTTTTACATTAAACGAATTAAATTGTTTTTGTTTGCCATAATAATAAACATCTTATTAACTGAGCTTAGTCAGTCTGTATGGCAGTGTGTACAGACCTCACTGTGTTCGGTCTGTACTCACGACCTCGGTCAAAATTCTCCCATACAGACCTCCTGCTCGTTATTGAGAGCTAAATAATAATACACTGCCTCATGCTTTGAAACCTTAACAGCCAAAAATGTGCCCAGAAAATCTTGGCAGTACATTCAGTCATGTAGAAACACTCTAGAGTTTTAGATTTTGAATTGTGTAATATTGTACAGTTCCTCCTAAGTTTTCATTGGACTGTGCCAGGAGCCCTGTTAATTAAGAGACTATTTATTAATTTAATTTTGTGAGAATTTTTTCTGTTAAAACTTTTGATTTGAATCATTTGTATGTACAACAAGTTAAGTTAACCTTGATTCTTTTCATGATTTTTAGCTGATCAAAGCTCTTCCTGTCCTTCAAAAACAGATTGATGCTTTGCTTGAAGTTGATGTATGTAAAGTTACTCTCTTATTTAATGACAGTATTTTATCTGAAGTATTTCGTGTTTCTGATGTAAGGTGTAGCTCCTTTAGCCCTCGTGATTATTGTAGCAGGGATGTAGCTAAGATTAAATTCATCCAGTTGAAGGTTCTGTTGATGGCACGAGGCAGTAAGTTTGTGCTCTGAGCATCAAAGGGATCTGGTAACAAGATTGTTCCCAGTGTCTCGCAACACCTGGCATTCTTCAAGATGACAAATACCTTATTACATGAAATTTTCTCCACACTTTAATATCGCCAATTTTGCGATTTTTTTTTAAATCGCGAAATTAAAGTGAAACGAACAATAAGTGTCGCAAACATGACATGAAAATTAAGTGAAGAACAATACATCAGTAATAGCCAATAATGAAGAAAGGACAAGTTTATTTTAGCATTAAAATGTTGACAAAATCTTGCTTTTATCAATCTGTAGCAATTGCAACGTCTTCATACCAAGACATTTACAATCGAGGATAGAGGCAAAATCATTAGAGTCTTGATGTATTTTTCATTTCTTGGCTTTTACCTCAATGGTTCATGTTCTTTAAAAGCGATTTTTTACGTTCCCTGGATCGGAAGTAATTAATTCATGCATGTATGTTGTTGAGCTTTCCTCAGTGTCGTCAGTCATGATTCTCAAGTTTTTAAAACAAAGATCTGTGATTCTCAAAAGATTTAAAAGTATGATTCATGATTCATGTTTCCGCTTCCATTCTGAAATTTACACAAACAACTATGGAAATCATGGTTAATTGACTAAAATTAACAAACAAGCGTAAAATTCCTGTGGAAATTGTTAGAACTTTGTTGTTACTGTTCTCATATACATGTAGACCCATCGTTGCATCTCTTGTAAATTTTGACGTTATTGTAAATGTAGTTGTGCTACTTTCTTCAAGGATAAGTTAAATACATGTACCTTTAAATAGAGTCTTACTAAAGGTTGTGAAATCAAAAGTGATTCATACACTGTACTACAAGAATTTCACAAAAACGCGAAATTTAAGTGTCGCGAAAATTTAATGTAATGCAACAGTACTTAAAACAATGCTTTTATTTCCTTTCCAGTATTGATAAATTCTAGTGATAATTCCGTGTACTAACAGATATTCAATTTTTTCGTTAGCACATTAAATTTCCTTTAAACTTTGTAGAGAATAATTTGCAATCTTGTCAGTTGCTGCGATCGACTGCCAGCAATCACCCCTTTCTCAAGCGGTCATTTTCACCGGCAGCCGGTGCTAATAGCAACATCCCTGTTCTAGCCAGCTTGTACTGAATTTAATTTGTTAATCAAATTAATTGTAAGTAGTGAATTTGTGTAATAATTGTAAATGGTACCGATAACGATTGTTGTTAGTGCTCTGGACAGATAAAACAGCATTCCTGAACATCATTTGATTTCAGATAAAATCAAGTGAATTGACTAATGGTGTGATAAACAGTGCCTTTGTCCTTCTCTTTAAGGTTAGTGTAGGTGTCTAAGTTTATTGTTAGTAAGCTTATTTCAAATTGAAATTACTATTAATTATACAAAGGCTACCTTAATTAAACCACAAATATATTGTAGCTTATTGTTAATCTAGGCGGGTTGGTGTTGTCTACATGACAGATTACAGTAATATGTAACGGTTCTTTTTACACATTACACATTTTATGGCCACATTTTACATACACAAATTACGTATATCATGTACATATCATACAATGTACATATAACACATACATACATATTATATGTACATAAGTTACATATTATATGTACATACTACATATTACATTGTCCATGTACAATGAGTCAGAATAGTTTGTATGCCACATCACCATCCTCCTGTATTAACATTTTAAGTAAACATTCACTGAGTGAAGAATATTGTTGATTCCACCCTGTTCAAATTCAAAAAGAAAACCAAACTATTCAGCAAATAAATTGGAGGGAACTGAATGATGCAGAAGGAAAAATAAACATTTGTCCAGGGTTGCTGCTCCTCTTGGCAATTTTGACTAAAATATGGTAACCATAGTGATGGTGACAAACACAAGAGTTTTGAAGATAATTAATATCAATGTTGATGTTGTTAATCATGGTTTTGGATGCAGATGTTGTGATAAAAGTTGTTGTTGTTGAGGTTTAAGTTGCAGGAAACCTTTATCTCACACTGTATTATTTTATGGGATGAATAAGGTGTAAATCACAGTTAATGTAGTCTTAGCTTGGCATGTACAATGTATTATTGGTAATTACAGTGTAAGGTCACTCTTTGCTTTATTCTTTATTAATATTCAGGACTTGATCAGATTATTTGCTTGCTACAATGATGGTATAATAAATCTGCTTGGTAAGTAACAGTTACTATGGTGTTGTCTGAAAGAAATAAGGTAACTTTTTGTCACGTTGAATAAGTACGTGTACATGTCTTGCATGGTTAAATCGAAATTATTTAGGTATTACAATTTAAGGTAAGGCTGGTCATCTCTGCCAAAAAGCCATGAGGTACAATAAAAAAGTTAAGTAATAATTTTTTTCTAAAGGGATTTTAGGTGTCAGTTAAAAATTTAAACAAGGCAGGTTGACCAACTACACTCGTTTGAGTGACTTGAGCCAGCTGTGGAGTTTTGCATTTTCTACATGTAGCTTGCTGGCTGCATGGTCTCTGGATTTATATCTTCTCTCTCTTCCTCCTCCTATTTGTAATTTGTATTCCACCAATGGATTTAGTGTGATGGTGCCTTTTTTGGTGGCAGCTCACATAATTGTTTGCTTAATTTGGATAATTCATCCCTCCCTCTGACATACATGTACATCTTTCTGGGCTTGCCAACCTTAAGCATCAGCAAATGTTGATGTTTGAAATGATTAATTCTTACTGCGTACTTCAAATTCATTTTTATAGAAAAGTACTTTGATATGAATAAGAAAAGCTGTAAGGAGGGACTGGATATTTACAAGAAGTTCATCACAAGAATGGACAGAGTCTCAGATTTTTTGAAAGTGGCAGAGGATGTGGGTTTTGATAAGGATGACATTCCTGACCTGAGCAAGGTTGGTTGGGTTTGTCATAACAAGGATTTCATTATATCGTGTTCTATTGATATATTCTGTTCCATACAATTAATAATTTTACTGTAACTTTGGCTGGCCTGAAAAATATTTTTTGTGACATTTATATACCGAGGACTGTGTTATATAGAGGTTCGTTAAATCGAGTTACCACTGTAGCATTAATTTGGATGATTCCTTGCATTTGTGTTGTTTTCCCCCGTACATGCAAATCTTACATGTACTCATAGGCAATCTGCATCTTGGCATTATTGATGTTTTTGGGAAGATTTGAGTGGAAAGGATGAAAGCAGGTGCGGTGTAAGACATGCCATGCTGTAAAGTTGTGTGTGTTACACCCAGCCACTTTGTGTGGTACTTGTCCCTAAAACAATGAAATTGTGTGGATTCAGGCATCCTTTTTTTTTTTTTTTCAGGCACCAAACAGTCTTTTGGATGCCCTTGAAAATCATTTTCAGTCTCTGGAAAAGGGAAAGGCGACTAACCCCCCTTCATCAAAGTGAGTGTTTTATGTTTGAGAGTGTTACTGTATTACACTGTAATATTGTTAAACAAAATACATTGTCTTACTAAGAATCAAAAAGAGTTAACTTCTTGAGGGAGGGGAGGGGAGGGGAGGGGAGGGGAGGGCCTTTGTCAACACTGATGCCCACAGGCATTCTTTCATTACTACTATGTAATTTGATGGGATCATTTGCTAATTTTATAATTAGGTATGTAATAAATTATGTTGTGTTACGAGCCAGAGATTCAAGGGGTAAGGACACTTCAGGGTGTGCAACATAAAATAAATCTTTTAATTTCAATGTTAGTTAAGCATTGGAAAAGAGATTTTGTGGAAGCCTTTTGCTGCCATTTACAACATTGATGTACTCTTAGGCCCCTTGCAAATGGATGCAACATTGTTGGGTGGTGTTACATGATGCACCCGTTTGTTGGGAGTTGTTGCACAAAATTTGAAACTGGTTCAACTTTTGAGCTGAGAACTCCCAACATTGATTTCCTTTCGTCCTGTGTTCGCTTCACATCGTGCAACCATGTTGGATCCATTTGCACAGCTCTTCCAACATGGTTGGGGCCACGCACATGTATTACATACATGTATGGTCTCCATGGAGATAGCAATGCATTAACATGTTGAAAAGAAGATGGCAGCCAAATTTTGTAAGTTAACAAATTCTTATGGGTCTTATCCTTCCCATAATGCACTGCATGTTCTTACGTTATTGGGAGTTGCTGCAAAACACTCAAGTGCCACCACCATCCAACATTAACAACTCCCAACATTGTGGAATAGTTGCATCCATTTGCAAGGAGCTTTAGACTGCGCAAAATAATAATATCATGTGCAACTGTAACTTTTTTTGTGTTGCCCAAGACCACACTTGATTATTTCAGCTTTTTCTCAAGAGAGTAGGGTTTGCTGTATGTCACATATGTTAAGGGTTTTATCATTGGCCCTTCTTTAAAAGTTAAGTGTGCGCTTTGCATGTTAGGAAATCTTGGATACAAAAACAAAGTTTTGCAAAGGTGTTACATGTAAATGGTAACGTTACGGTTATTGAAATCAAATCATTTTAACAGGTGCATGTGCCTGTTATTTTATATCCATTTAATGTCTTGCACAGCTTTGTTTGAAGGGATGAGGAGATTTCCAGTGCTGCAAGTGATGGGTTGCATGCAGATTACATGTAGCATCATGAAGTGTTCTCTACTCATGTGCCTGGAAAGAGACAGTATACAATAAACGTCCCATAAGTGTTCCCAAACTCCACTCCTCAAGTAACATAAACAATTCTACAAAAGCCTATAACTTAAAAATAACACAATCGCTAGCATTGCCTCTATTGCAGATATACATAGTTGATTCTTGGATTTGCTGGTAAATGGGATTTACTTGTTGATGATTATTAAAATTGAGCATGTTTCTCTCACAAAAGTGGACCTACATGTAGGTAGGATGAAAGCCGGCTAAAGAAAGCAATTTTATCCTCTGTCACAAAACTTGCAGCAATGGCTTTCACTTAAACATTAATTATTTTTTTTAAATTTTGGAATTATGTGTTTTGGAAACTGTACAGGTAAATGATACGATCACCTGACAACAAAGTGTTTATTGAGTTTAATTTGGATTTTGCAGACCCCTGACCATCCCCAGTATCACGCTGCCACCATCTGCAACAGATGCATTCAGTGCTGGAAAGTTCACAACTAAGTTTGATGCTGATGATGCTGTTGACACTGCACCAAAGAATGATCTCCTCGAAGAGGAGGAAAAATATCTTGAAGCTTTTAAGGTAAGCAAGGTGTTAAGGCCAGGACATACTAGGTGATAAGTCGCAACAATTCACCTTGTGCAACACAGTTAATTTTGTGAAAATCATTGTCATTGTGGCAGAATTGTGTCGCTGCAATCAGTTGCTCGAATTCAAACCAGTTTGAATTTGTGCAACTGATTGTATTGTCAAAATAAGCGAAAGCAGCATTGTTGCATTGTGCATGCACTTTCAGCAACAAGTTGCTGCAACAAAATATAAATGAACCAATGAGAGGGTCATACGGTCTGCCATATTGAATTAGAAAATTTGTTCACATTCCCCCTCATACGAGATCACTGCATGTGCACAGAAAAGGCATCATGTCGCAGCGACTTGTTTGTACACACAGCGAGGTGTTGCAGGGACCTGTCGCTGCGGCTTGTCACCTAGTGTGTCTCGGCCTTTCGCATGAGATGACCCAGCTGAGTGGTTAGGGCATCACACATGAACTCTGACATTTTTAGTTTAAATCCTTCTCTGACCACTGACTGGGGACTTTTTGTGGAAAACCTTGGTCCTCGTGAATAGCATACAGGTCTACTGTACCTCCTGTCAGTTTTGGTTCTGAAATTTCTTCTAGTTTAAAGATAATATTTGAAATTTCACACATTTGAAGTGTAGAATGGACATCAAATGAAACTTGAAAATTTCATCGCAGTTGGATAAGCAACTAAAATAGTGGAAAGCAAGCCTGAAAAAAGGCGACCCATGAATGGGATTTGAACCCATGACCGTGCGATTACATTGCACTGCTCTTTCAACTTATCCATCAAGCCAACTGTGAGCTGGTAAGTTGCAAGTTCAAGTTATGTCCTGTAAGAGGTGAATAAAATGATTTTAGAATATGTGAAATTTCATGCATATATGGGAACAGGAGAATGGACATGAAAAGCTTGCTTCCAATGATCTCTTGAACTTGCATTTCGAATCCTGTCTTGTTCTACTTAGTTGTATTACTTGTTTGAAAGGCCCTTCGAGGGCCTTAATAGGAGTGGTCAACTACTTTTTAAGATGTAACAAGGCTGCTGCCTAAGAAAATTTTAAAGGGGCCCTCAGAGCTAAATGCTGAGAACTTAGGAGCCCAACATATGAAGTGAAAGGTGTTTCTGTGAAAAAGTAAGGAGCCCAGAGCTATTCTTTGGGAGCCCCAGGCTACCGGGCTCCTGTTAGGCAACAGCCTTGTGTAAACAGCAATAAGCCAACTCATCATTTTTTAATTAATTAAATCTTTCTCTTTCTAAACAGAAAGCCAAGGAAACTGGTGCACCTGTGCAGGTGCAGTCGTCTCAGCCTCAAAAGTGGGAATCATTAGGTGAACCTGAACCATCCAAACCAGTTGCTTCATCATCTGCCAGTGATGATCTTTTGCAAATGAATGCTGCATTCTCAGCAAGCTCAGCTTTCCCACCTAGCCAGGCCTTTCCAGCTGCTCAGGGGTTTGGACCAGGCCCAACATCAAATGGTTTTGGTGTGGCACCGCAGACAGGTCCTTGGGCTGGTCCTTCAGCAGTATCAGGTACTATTAATAGTTTTTCATTGTTTCTAATTCCCTTTTCGTCGTAATTGAGATTTAGCATCATATATACATACAGAACATACGACAGAACACAACAACAACTGTTAAGAATCCCAACTGGCCGGAGGCAAACCAGTCATCATGTTCACACGAAATGTCAAATGGCAGCTACAATCTTCGGCAGCTACAATCTTCGGCAAAACCTGTTGAGGCAACGACAGATTATACCACCCCAAAACCTACCAAAATAATTTTCTCCTAAACAGCACTGCTTCCCTCTTTCCTCCCTCCCTCCCCACCCCTCCCCCCCCCCCCCCTTCCATTCAATGTTGCTTGTTTTTTGTCCCAAAATTAATTAATAGTAAAACGTGTGTAGAACCCTAACAACAATGACTGAGTGGGGTGGTGAGGGAAACATCTTATAACGAAGGCGTGAAAATTAGCCTATTGTCTTCTCTCTTGCTTTTAAAGAATCTGACCCTTTCCCTCCACCCATCCCCATTACAGCTTATTGAACTGTTTATTGAGCTGTTTATCGAGGGAGAGTTATTGTAATGGTCTCTTGTATGGACTACCAAAAAAGTTCAAAATTACAGAGAGTACAAAATACAGCCGCTAGAATTGTATACTGCATGCCTACGTTCTGTCAAGTTTATTATCTGTTCAAATGAACTCAAAGTATGGTCTCAAATCGAACAATCAATTGCTACTTTCCAGACCCAACTTTAAAACGTTGGCTACAATTGGTGATCGGGCATTCATTGCTGCCGCACCGACACCGACACTGAACACAGAGGCAAGGCAAGTCTTTGGTGAACATTACACTAGAATACTCATCTCTATCCCAATCACAAAAAAGCCATTGTTCTTCATTTTATTTTCTGACTGATAAGAGAACTACGTTTTGTAGAAGCAAGTTTGCGTGTGACATTTAGATTTTCTGTCTGGAAAAATAACTGTAGAGGTCAGAGAGGTCAGCTTATCTTTAATTTACAGGAAGAAGAAATTGTTGTTGGACTCAATACCCGCTTGAAGACTTAAAGGGATCATAGGAACGTAGAATGAGAGCATTTCCTCTAATGCTACTAACTGTGTATTGCATTGCGCTTGCTGACAAATGTTTTTATTTACAATGTACTTCACTCGTTACCACTTATCGTCAACCGCTCGCACTATTTACGAAGTGCCGCGCTAGAAGCGAATTAAACTATCTCGCCTTGTTGTTTCCATTACCAACTGCTTGGGTGTCAAATAAATATAGGTTGCTTGCTTATAAAGGTCCAGTGAAAAGTTCAAGCAACCAGGTACCACTCGTGTAAACTGTCTTTGCCTCTTGAATTTACTACAAACGCATCTCCACGCTTCGTAGAAAAGCGCTCGAAATAGCAAAGTAGTCTGCAATTTTTCTGATCAAAATCCATTTAACTTCACAAAATATTCTGCCCTGAGGATCTTCAAAACATTCGTGATTTCCCTGACGAAATTTTGTTCAATGTTTTCTCGAGCGATACTTGTCCATTTATGGAAGTACACGCCCCAAACTCCCGGATAACAACAACAACAAAGGCGCGCAATGTCAAGTGGGTGGGTCAGATTCTTTAAAAGGTTGCTCAATACCTGCTGCACAGCTAACATGCAATCAAGTTAGTTTCTTTGACTTGCGGCTAAATGCAATGCTCAACCTGTTGTAATCCCGTAAATTCAATACTAAACGTCTGTTATTTCTGAAACTTTCTTTTACTCTCAAAAATGCCGTTTCATTTTTTTTCCTCGTACAAGGTTGTACTTTTGTGGTTGCAGATGAATGCTTCCAATTGCCTTACAGTTTTTAACTTCAATTTGAAAGTTTCAACCACTCTGAATTGTACTTGCAGGATTCACAGGTCCTTCCTCAACCAACCCATTTGACAGCCAAGCTAATGACGACTTTGAAGCTGTCTTTGGTAAAAAAACTACCGTTAAAAGTCAGACAGTTGGCATGGGTGACATACTGATGCCAACGGTGTCCAGTGTTGGACCTGCCCCAATAACTGTCGACAACAACATTAGCGGAGATCAGTCACCTGGGGACTTGCATGCCAGTTTAGATAGAGTCGCAAAGTCTTTAGGTGAGAACGTAAAGGTTGTCTGTGTGTATCCTAGAAGTGGTAGTGATGACAGTTTCACGCTGGCAGTGCGCTACTAATTGAGGAGATAACAAAATCAGATCAAAGCCAAACAAATAAAATGGTGGTATTTGGTGAGAAGAGAAGGCTACAGTAACCCGGAGAAAAACGCCTCGTAGTATTGTCAAGAATGAAAAACCCTCACAAACGCGAGCCACTCTGGGGGAAGGCGAGACCCCTTACAACTACACCAACGCTGCCTTACCCAATAGGACAGTGACACCAATATTTGAAGGTTCACGAAGTGCCACTGATGATCTATTTTGCTCTTTATTATGCCCTTGCCTGTTCTCCCAAAGTCGACATTTATAACCACACCCATAACCTTTGCTTGAGATCTATCGCTTCCGTTCTACTCGTGATTGCAAAACAACACGCATTATTCTGCAGGTAAGGGTATTACGAGATCACTGAAGCTGTGTGGCTATTTGCTTGCACAGTACTAGCCGTTTATCTCTCCTCTTTCAATTTGGCATGCTCTCGTCCTGGTCTCCGGTATCATTTATTTGGAAGAGCGGGAAACAATTAATATTATCAAAGGTGAAGGAATTTTAGAAGAGTATACAAACGTTGCAGCCACCTCAACTGCTTTTCCTCGTTATTCCATGGCAGATGTGTTGTCGTTCAATGGAAATGTAAAGGGTCCAACAGGAAAAACACAGCATCAGTGGACAGCGCCACCACCGCAAAGCAAAACCGGTGGACCAAACTGGCAAGCGATGCCCGCGTCAAGAACGTCTCTGCCTCAATCTGGGATGCAGTCTGCTGGTGGATTTGTGGGTGCGGCACAACCCGCCACGCAACAGTCTGCTGGTTTCAGACAACCATTTGTTTCGCAACCCATGGTGCAGCCTTTCATGGTAGGTCAAGTTAACTTCAAGAGCTTACTTTTGTAATATTTTGTGTCAACGGCTGAAAGAAGTGTGATTACCAAACACGCGATCGCGTAAAGTATAGACTTAATCTCGGTTCTTGGAACTAATCAACGCTCAAAGTGATTAAAATACAGGGCTCAGTTGTTCAAAGCCTGATTAAGCTAATCCTGGATTGCAGAGAACTTAAATTGCAGTGTATTTGCTGATTAGAAAAAGTTTCCGCAAGATTTTTATCAAATAGGGTTTTGCTTTCCTTCAACATAACATTACATGGTGGAGGCTGTTTTGACAGGCAAAATCCAAGCCTGGGTTGTATTTAATCGTGAATTAGTGTTAATCGTTTTTTGAACAACTGGTCCCTGACCTATCGTATTATGTACTTTAGTCAGTTAAATCCATTTAATTGGCAGCGCCATTTTTCCTGTCTCAAAAAATAAGTAATTGAGGCAACCATAATGCATAGTAGAACTCATAGTGGCGGCCAGGCAGTTAGGCAATCAATGAAAAAATTTCCTCTCCTATTGGAAAAAAAAAAAAAGACGAAAAGGAAATATTGTAAACGTTTTTGGTACTAGTCTTTTGTGACAGTGGAGGTACCTTAAGGTGATTCCTTAGTAATAGAAGTTGTCGTAAGATTTTTTTAAAACTTTTCTCGATTGTTCCCTATATTATGGTGACTCGAAATGTGCAATTAAAAAAGTAGGTCACCAAGCTTGTTTAAGAGACATAACTTGCTCAAGTTACTCATTTAATCATTGCGCCTTCATCTATCAAGGACAAGTTTATTCCATCGGTTCAGGCTACGTTTTGCACGAACAGGAAGCACAGCTTTGACGTAATTCTTGAAATAACAAAACAGGTGAATTGTGTTGCTCAAAAGGAATAATTTAATGTTTGTTTTATGGCACAGGCACAAGTCTTGAAAAGGCACTGACTACAAATGTTCTTCGGGTGCGTGATCTCGAGGAGACAATTTTGTGTCCACGAGTGATGGCTACGAATACTATCTTTCCTGTAACTTTTTTTTCTGACGTAAATTTTTTGTAATTTTTTTACAGCGCAAAGAAGATGAGTAAGAGAATAAAATTATGCCAAAAAAAAGATAGGTCACCAACCTCGTTTTGGAGAAAACAGAAAGCAAACCAAGCTCGACCCCTCGACAACACGTCTCCCCGATAGCGCGGTTTCACTTTCACAGTCGGACTTAAATCTTCTTTAGCATTATCAAGGCTATCACTCGACTTTTTGTTTTGTGAGAGTCCAAAACGTTTCTTGTTTTGCTCTTTACTGCTGTGCTCTGAAAACGGCCATTCTTCTTTCTAGCGAGCTTTCCCTCACGAAAGGTCGGCATTTTGAAATGTTTTTGGCCACGTTCGATATATCAATATTCACACATTGGTACGAGTCTTTATGGTTAAATTTAAACATTGTTTTGTTTAGAAATATCCGTTGAGACTTGTGAGACAAAGAGCCATGAAATTTGACCATAAAGCCTCTTAGCCATGCCTGAATACGAACGGGGCTTACACTGTGTTATGCGCAGAACAGGATGCGCAGTGCAATACTAGGGAATCACCTTAAGTCTAAATTTGTGAATTTTTTCCATCGTAACTTGAATTTGCAAATTCAATTGTTCGCCATTGCAAATTTCAAACTTATAGAGCTGGCCCCAGTTGTTCGAAGGGTGGATAGCGGTATCCACTGGATAAATCACTATCCACTGGATAATTCAATTAGTTTTGCTAGTGTTTATCCGCTGGATAGTGATTTATCCGGTGGATAGCGCTATTCACCTTTTGAACAACCGAGGCCAGGATTGCAGGTGAATTGACGGCAAAGACTCGGTGGACGGGTTTATGTCGGCATTGTGAGGCTGCGTGCGTGAGTTGTTATACAGAACAATGGCTCTGGAGAGTGTTACAGACTGAAAACAATAGAAACAAGGGCCATTATACAACAGAAGAATGAATCATAATGGAGCTTTGTCCGTTATCGATTTAACGAGTTGTTGGTTATAAAGGGCTATGTGTGCTGTTTTGGATTTCATCAATTCTTTCTCTTTTGAGTTACAAACCTAAGAATGTTGTACCTTCCTGTATCCTCTATCCAAACAATATTTTGTTTTCAGCCTGGCCAACAGGGCTTGTTCCCGCAACAGTCCGGATTTCCGTCACAGCCATTTCCACCACAGAAACCCATGCAACCCGCGGATCCGTTTGGACCAATACCCGGTAACCAGGTGAGTGGGTGGGTGGATACAGGGATTGTCTTTTGCAGTAGCCATTGGATGCCAGTTTAGTGTTCCATTCTCAAAAACCCAGGGAGTTTCCTCCAATTCGCTCGTTCTACGAAGCCATCCCGGGCAAAAATGTAAGCAAGGATTCCTCCATAGGTACTCGACTCTGTCATGTGCCATTGGTCCGAACATCAACTTTACTTTCCATTTGCTCGGACAGTTCCTTTCGAAACATTGAAACATTAATTTCCTTTAAAACATGAAGCATGTTTTGTGCCACCACCAATTCTTTCTTTCTGAGTTCTTTGTTTCTCGGAAATACTAAAAGGACAAAGTTTTGAAATGTATAAATAAAAGTATGTTGTTCCTCAACGATTTTTTTATTATATGGTAGTGGCTTCATTCTTGCACCCAATGTACCTGAGAGATTTATAGTCAAAATTTCGCCTATTTTTCTTCAAAGGGTTAAAAACTGACACCTCTCTTCAAATTTGCAGGTCCGATTCTGAATCTCTAGCGCCACTTTGTGGTATCCAGATGTTCAAGCTGGTCTGTAAAAAGCCTTTTTTGCACTGTATCTAAAATGTCGACCAACCCGGCCTTTGCCGTAACCAAGCTATTTTTTACTCTCGGGTTTTTGTAATTTAGACGGGGATTAATCCGCGCAAACTCCTAGACGTCTAATGGTCGGGCCTTCTTGTTTCCGGATCAACAGGGACCAGAGAAAAGTCGTGGGCTTGACTATGTGTGCGATTTATCAAAAGAAACACGAGTCTCAAAATGAGATTCGCTTCCAACTGGCCTCCAATTGTAGGCCGTGGCGTATGTCAGTGTTTGTAATGGGAACGAGTTTTGGGTGAGAAATTCGGTTACGGACCGATCACGTCAACTTTGGCATGAGTTGATATCTCAGCACCAGATTGTAACGAAGGTGTAAAACCGGAGACAATGAAGGAGCTTTGAGAGGATAGAAATAGGGGTACCTTTTGAATCTTGGGTGGGAGTTCTATTTTCTAACCATTCCAAGCAAACGCCCAAAATTAGACTTTGACGTTTCTCGCAGCAATTTCAAAAGGATGATACCCATGAGGGTCGAAATCTATAGTTCAAGTTAGTGATTGAACTAGAGCTCTGAACAGTTTTGAAAGTGGTACTCCCTTTTCTGAGCCCAAACGCGTGCAAATAGATACATTATATTGTATAAATGTAGATGTTCTCCAGTATATCTCAGAATAATGAGCAAATTTGATGAAAGGAAATTGAAAACTAATAGCCTTGTAAACGGCTTGCTTACAGTTTTGGACAAAAGTTGCCAGGAACGTGAGTCAAAATGGAAAAACATCAACTCTGAACAGTTAGAGGGAAAAAATTAACTCGCAATAGTCCACTTTCGATATATTAAAATTCATTCATAAACAAAAGGCATCATCTCGAGGCTCTTGGGGACATACAAATCCTTATATTTATTCCCCAGAGCCTCGAGATGCTTGTTTGGGAATGAGTTGTTATATCGAAAGTGGGATATTGTCCAGCTCCCAGTGTACGTCAGTGGTAGAGCAGTTTTGTGCGCATGCGCAATTGCACGGTCATGTGTCAGCCCCGTTCAAGCCTTTATGTTTTTTACTGTCTTCTTTAGCAAGTACCTGAGTTGCTCTGATGACTGCTCAGGGTTATCTTTCGCTTTTGGGAAAGGCATCGTTAGGATAGGACCTTTTTGTTCGTTTAATCTGCAAAGAGTTCTCTCGGCTTACAAGAAAAAATCTTTGGTATCATTTTTGTCCAGGATTGTAGTTCATGGCTTTGGCTTGGTTATGGTAAGAGAAAGCAGGGGAAAGACTCGGCCCGAATATAATTACTTAGATTCGGTAATCTCATGTATCTGGGACTCAATTTAAGGTCAGTTGATCGTTGGAGATCAAAGGCCAAGTCAAGTAGAAGTAGTTTACATTTAACACTAACTCCAAGATTCGACCAAGGAGAGTGTGTCAAAGGCACGGTGAGTTATCGCCAAGGTAGCGTTTAAGGTGTATAACAATGTAGACAACAGTGGTGTAGGAGACTTTCATTGGATATGACTCCCCTTTCTTGTTGCACAGTGGATTACGTTGGGCGGGGAATTTAAATGCCCATTACCAAGTTTTTAGGTTTTTTTTTGCACCTGAATGTCAAATTAAGACAACCTAAGAAAAGTGCTATCCGAATGAAACTCAGCGGGGCTTTTTTGGTACACTATCTCCTACAGTCTTTTCTCGGTTCTGATTGGCAAACAAGTAAGGAGTTAGGTTTTGGTGCATGCAACTTCAGTTGAAATAAGAAAGGTTTCTAGCCTTGAATTCTACCTAGGCCTAAAATGTCTTTAAAAGGCTGTTGGTCGATTTTCTGTCACTTTTTATAAGAGAAGTGAGAAGGTCGTGGGCACTCTAGGTCGGTGATAGCGAATTTTCAGGCTTGTAGCTGTTTTTTCCTAGTTAATTTCGTTGAATATTCTTTTGAATTTTCTTAAATGGACGGTTTCTTTTTTTTAATATCCGTTGAGCCTAGCTCTCTCTCGTTTTTCGAGTGTCTCCTTCAGTTTCAGTAGAGTTTTGGGCTTGAGTGAGGGGGTGAGTAAGTGTAACGCAAATTGTAAATTAAATAATTCTTTAGTTTTGGATTGTATTGTCAAATGCCACAATTGGTTAAAAACACTGGGCTGTGCCTTGTGTTTGCTTCAAGCTGGTCTTTCATTTTGCGTTTGAAAGTACAACCCATGCGAAGGTACGGCTTTTTGCCTAGTCGACTAGGAGACCGCGTTGGGTGGCAGTCAAGGTAACTGCGCGTCCAAGTGGCCCTACATTCTGTAATTGCTCCGAAACGGTT
>JALIRR010004558.1:5000-10000 GCA_023091755.1 Montipora sp. Colony 1 RG-2022 | reverse complement strand
ATGAGTGTTTGGAATAACTTCTCAAACGAATGAAATGGAATCAATTGTTTTTCCTGGTATTTGCGCACTCTGGAATGCACTGCTTACCATGATTAATGAATATGCAGATTAGGAGTGTTTCAAATTTGTTGAAACACTGCCAGCAGTGTTTCAACAAATTTCAAACACTGCTTGCAGTGCCATAAGGGTTTCACTGGGTATCCAAACCATTGCACTTGACCAAATGCAATAATCCTATTGGCTTACAGCCTTATGAATAATTAATGAGTTTGAGAAGTGATAAGAACCATTCCAATTACTCACTGCTATCAATGCCAACGATCAATATCAACTGTATTCGAGTGATGAATCGCGTTAAGCCTTAAGACACCACATTCTAGGACTGATAGGCACATGAAGTCCTTTGTGCTAAGGTTGAAACAATACATGATGTTCTCGTGAGTTTTTATTCTGCTTAACCTTAAGTATTTAAATTGTACATTGCTTCATATATTTTTTTTAATGTTTTAATTTTATTATCCTAAATTCACCGAATTTTTTTTATTTAATGATGCATTAATTAATAAAGCTATTATTATTTCTGGGAATTGCCTGAGGGACACTACAAACATGTGCATGTCGGTGTCAGGCTACATGATGTTTGTAGTAGTGGCTCCCGAGTTTGCAGCATCAAAATCATGCAGTTACCATTTCTTATCAGCCTCCTAATGGTTTCTCTCGAGGTACAGCTGTACACCATATCTCTACGGGTTGCTTCACAGGGATTGCCCCAAGCTGCTATTCGATGCAATCCTCACCTAATTAAGGAGCAATAATAGATGTAAATGCCGCGAACGCTGGACTTAAATGTACCGATCTCTGCAGCTGCAATGATGCTGAAGATGACGGAGGCTGTGATAATGATGTTGATGAAGATGCCTATAAGTCATCTGATGTTGATAATGTTGATGATGATCATGACGACGATGATGATGAAGAGGAGAACGACGACGAGGAGGGAGATAAATAGGATACCTTTTATTCTTGTCAGGGAGTTGTGATAAAATTGCATTTGGCTGATTGAAAGTAAGTGGTGCAAAATATGCCACAAGGCATTTCATGAAAAAAAGGCTCCTTTACACGTTATAGTGGACACGAGTTACAGAGTTGTCTATTGGGAAAATCTGTCGCCATAGACAAGAACTACAAGGCATTATGTGATCCAGCCTCGTTTTCACGTTAGCGTGGTCACGTGATCCGTTCTATTACTGCTCCTAGACTATTTATTCTTTTGCCACAAATATATTACAAAAATAGTACATCAATTGACTAACAATGGCAAACAAGTTGTGTTCCTCCGAAGTCTGCAGTATATCCTTTTTTTCTGTTCTTTTGTTAATTTGCGTTGTTGTTCAATAGGCCATTTTCGAAATATCAAATATTCATCTTGATAGTGAGGCAGTGAGCCGACAAAGACAATAGAAAAACGTTGGAATGAATGTGAAAAATATTTACATATCATCCACTTTCCTTTGTCTTTGTTCTCACAGCCTCACTATCAAGCTGAATTTTAATATATCGAAAAAGGTCCATTAATAATGACTCTTTTTCACCAAAATTTTGTGATCGAGTAGATCACAGACATTTGCGTTCGATCAGGCTTTCTGAGGCAAGTAGCCAATCGCCTTAGCACAATTTCAGTGACTAAGGCACGTTTTTTGGAAGACTATTTCACTCCACTGTGAAGAAAGAAGGAAAACATCCTTCATTAATCATTTCTCCCTATCGTTACTATTTTCGATGATTTCTAATAGTGCAACCGGTATTCACAAAACTGCTCAGAAACCCCTTTTCTTTCAGTTCGCAATATCATAGTTTTGTTGTATCGAAGTTCTACGTACTCTATGCGTTTTAATTTGTGAGAGTAATTGATTACCGTGGTTTGACTACATAGCGTCGTTACACGACTGGCCCCCTCCCCCCATCTAACAATGACAATTGCATAAAGTGGAAGATTAAAACCCTATCTACAAGTTAAAATGTTTTTGTATGCCAACCGAAGCTCTTTGCGCATGAAACCATAAATGACTGGGTTGATCGCACTACTGCAAGAAAAAGTTATTACTTGCCAGTAATACACTTGTCGCGGAAGGGAGTACGCCCCATGAATTGCTTCAAAAAGGTCGAGACAAACTGAAGGAGTCCAACAAGCGAGGAAAGCAACGACGGTGATGAACAACATCTTTGTGATCTTGGCTTCTTTGATAAATAATCTCGCATCATCTGGCATCAACTCAGACTTCGCTATTTCCGCGAAGTGTTCTCGCACTTTTCTGTAAACTTTTAAGTAGCAAAAGGTTATGACGGGAAATATGGTCACCCACACCACACAATACGCAATGATTGCGTATAGACGGACGCCATGACCGTGTATGAAGTCAAAAAAGCAATTGAATTTCCCGGGATGAAACCGAAACGGTTGATTCGTGAACGAAAACAACACAAGTACCAACGCAATGGACACGACCCATGTCAGAACAACGGACAGCATAATATTTCTTCTGCTGTAAAGCTTTCGATGGGCATGTATTGGCCGGCAGATCTTGAAATAACGATTGATAGCAATCAGTGTCATGGTGAATAACGAAACGATAACACTGATGAAAATTAAACTTCCTTGTGACTGGCACAGGGCATCACCGAACACCCATTTTCCTCGTACTAGGGCCCCAAGGGAGAAAGACATACACAAGGCCCCGTACAGCAAATCAGTGACAGCGAGACAGGTTATGTAGTAGTTTTGGGACGTTTGAAATCCTTTCGTCTTGTAGAGAGACAAGCACAACACGGTATTACCCAAGAACGCAGACACAACGATGAAGGCACAGATCATTGATTCCCATACCACTGCACCGACTCCTCTGTTTTCCAAGGACATTGCTAACAGCCTTTCTCTCTCTGATGCATTTGGCATTTTTTCTGAGCTGACTGACAAAGAACGTCCAGGAGAGGAAACACGCACCGGAGAGAAATCGAATGAAATGAATTCGTGATGGTGTATTTATTTTCTCTCTCTCATAGAGCTTGCCTTAAAAGGAGCCGGAAACATGATAGCGTCCTGTTCTTTTTTCGGCAGATAACTTCCCGGTCGACGAATGAAACAGAAATTACCATTGCTGAGGACATCGCAGAATTACGGAACATATTAAATTTCCAATTAACTGAATACCATTTTCTGATCTTGTCTATGGGCGCATTCGAGAAAAACTCAGATTGGTGGAAACCCAAGGCAGAGGTATCTCCTTTTTTCTCGCAGTTCCGCTTATAACCAGTTCCCTACTTTCTACGAATTACCGGAAACCTTTTAAGTAAGCTCTTGAGAGTGCTGTCGACTTAAAAAGATAAGAGGATGCTAAAATTCCCAAATCCGATTCGTAAGAAATCAAGGGGACAATTTTAGGAATGATGAAAATGAAGAAGGTGCTATCTCTGCATGCATCTTCGCGTGATTGGGGTCAAATAAACATGACACGGTGTCTGTGAATGATCCATCCTCTGCTTCATTTCCGTCACAATCCCCTACTTTTTGAAACACCGGAACCTTTTCAAATACCCTTCAATAACCCTCAACTTCCTGAATAATTTTCTTTCAGTTTTACGAATGGCCGGTTTTCGCTAGCGATGGGGTTGAAATGGTAATAAGAAAAGTACAGCGTCACTAACTAACAAATCGCACAAGAACATAAATCGCTGGCAAGGAAGTCAAAGAATATTCCGACTCTGACGCGGGTATTTTCGCAAATCAGGAGTTCATGGGCTCCTGGGCAAATCTATTCATGATCAATTGCGAATTATTTTCTACATCGCGCGACCCCCTAACATAGTTTATTGTACTTTTAAATCAAATTTATCCTGTCAGTTTACCTTGCTGTTTCATCTGAACGAAAAATTTGTTGTGCACAAAAACAAAACAAACAAAAACAACGTGACATTTGTAAACGCTACGGAAATTTAAAGCTACTTGTTCTTCTTTGGCCAAAAACAAGCTTGAGTCTACTACCACGTGGATGGCGAGGGCAAACGGCCACAGATATTTAGCAAGTATTCAGGTAAATATCCACCACAAAATAGTGAATTTAGCACGTTCGTTTAAACCATCACGACTTACAAATGAAACCGCGTTCGTGTAAACGCTTCCTGAGGTGAATAGTTGTTTTAGTATATACAAAAACAGTGAGATAATACAGCACAAAAAGATTATTTTAACTCATTCATTCCTGCAAAGACTACAACGTTTTCGGGCGTTCAATTCTGCGCGAATTGCGCGGAAGTGATTAGCAAAGGATATCCGTAGTTTGAGTAGCCAATCAGCGTGCGCTTTCAACGCTCTCCACTGTTTTAGTATATACTAAATCCGGATATAGCCATGATGAGTAAGAAATTCTTGGTACCTCTGTTAAAACGACGAGAAAGTACCGAGCATACTAAAACTTCGTGAACAAGGTTTGACTCCATTTGCCTCAGTACTAGTCTGTCTGTCAATACTAAAGTCGTAAACGGCTTACTTTGCGAAACAGAAAAATAGAAGGTCTTTTCCGCAGGCTATCTTTTTACTTTTGAGCACCAAGATCTTAATTAGCCAAACCGGATGATCTTTTCTTTTTCTGCCATAAAATAGGGAAAAAAAATCAATCTTTTATTGACCCCGAAAACATCGAGGACCGTTCAATTGTTTGCTTTTATAAGACTTAATGTAACGCTGATAAAACCATAGTAAACAATTCCATTTAAAACAAGGAAATGTGATACTCTCTCTTCTTCGGATCGTATCGGTTTCGAAGACTAAGGGGGTATTTACGTGAGACCGGGACGAACTTGAACCTTTATGAAATTATTTCAGGCGTTTGCATGAAACCGGGACGAAATGCTTGGTGCCTGGTTTCGGGACGAAATAAAATCTTTTGTGTAATAAATGTATCGCTGATCCAAAAGCATCATACAGGCTTGAAATTTCTGGACCC
>JALIRR010004557.1:22500-30000 GCA_023091755.1 Montipora sp. Colony 1 RG-2022 | reverse complement strand
AGAAAAAAAATTGCTAGACTTGTGGAAAGCCCGTGACATCAACAACGAACTAACGGAAGTCACCGAGCAGAGATTGGCTGATCAAGTAGGCCAGATTAAGAACAAGAAGTGGCTAGAGACTGTGGAACAAGTGGAAATAGCCATACGAGTAAGACATGAACATCAGGAAATTAAAACTACAGAGCTCCATGCCATAGATACACCAGACTATGAATATCAGGAGACTGAAAGTACGGAGCTTCTTACTAGAGATGCACCAGACCATGCAACAACATCTGATACCAAAGAACACCAACGTGAAGGGGAACCCGGACTTTTCACTGCTGAAGAATTACAAGAAGATATCAGCCCAGAACTGGAAGCCCTTTGCGACAGGATCCTAGAAATTATAAAACTAGAACAGGGAATAGGACTACCATCACTGAAGTCATGCGAAAGAACGAAACTGAAAGCAGAAGTTGGAAAAATCAGTGAAGCCGTCAAAAGGATTCGGACGCACAACATCACTGAACTGAATTCCTTAATATGTAACTACGAAAAGACTGGGAATGATAAAAGGGTGGAAAGGGAGAAGAACTGAAGAGCCATTCTCGAAGAGAAGGATTAAGGGGAATATCGAAACTTGGCGAAAAGACCTGAGAAAGATTGAGGAAGTCCGAAGAGGAAACATGAGACTGAAACAAAGAGACAGGGAAAGGTTGAACAGAAAATATCATCTTGAGGAAAGGGGCGCTTTATATGTCTCAGACATGTTGAAACAGAAGATCAACTGAAGGCAGGTGGAGTTAAGATCAAAAGATACGACGAGAGATGTCAACAGTTCCAACAGAACCGCCTATTTAGAACCAATCAGAAGCTGTTCTACAGAACACTAGATGGAAAGGAACGAGGAGAAACGGTGTTACCTGATCCCACAGAGGCAACCTCCTTCTGGAGCAAGATCTGGTCGGAAGAAGTCCGTCACAAAGAGGGAGCGTCTTTGCTAGAGGATGTAGAGGTGGAGCTCAGTACAACAGAGGTGCAAGAAGATATCAGCATCACTGTGGAGGATATTAGAAATGGAGTGAGCAAGATGGCAAACTGGAAGGCAGCCGGCCCCGATCTTGTTCCGAGGTTCTGGTTCAGGAAACTGACAGGATTGCCCTCTAGATTGCAAGAATGCTTGCAAGACTGTATATGTCAAGAGAATGTACCAGAGTGGATGGTCAGGGGAAGAACAGTTTTGATACAAAAGGACACAGCGAAGGGTGCCCAGGCCAGCAACTACCACCCTATTGCCTGCCTACTCATGATGTGGAAGCTGTTGACATGAGTTATGGGAGAGAAGTCATATCACCACTTGGAAAGGAATTGACTGCTAACAGATGAACAGAAGGGGTGCAGGAGGGGATCTCGAGGAAGTAAAGATCAGTTGCTTGTAGACAAGGCAATCCTGAAGAACTGCAGGAGAAGGTTGACAAACTTGTCAATGGCTTGGATAGACTACAAGAAGGCATATGATATGGTGCAGCATTCATGGATCCTGAAATGTTTGGAGATGGTTGGGGATGCCAAGAATATGATCTATATAATCAGCAACAGCATGGTGAAATGGAAGACAGTATTGACATCAGGAGGAATGGCTCTCGGGCAGGTGGACATTAGGAGAGGAATTTTTCAAGGTGACTCCTTGTCACCAGTACTCTTTATAGTGATCATGTTACCCTTGACCCTAGTACTTCGAAAAATGAGAGCTGGATACAAACTGGCAAAGGACATGAAGGCCATTAACCATCTACTATTTATGGATGATATGAAGCTGTACGGAGCTAGGAAAGATCAACTAGACTCACTTGTTCAAGTAGTAAGGATCTTCTCGCAAGACCTTAAGATGTCTTTTGGGCTAGACAAGTATGCTGTCCTGGAAATGAGAAGGGGAGGACAAGTTGCAAGTAGCGGAATATATAGAACGACCCAACGACAAGCATATCGGGGAAATAAAGGAGGAAGGCTATAAATACCTTGGCATCTTACAGTTGGACCAGACTCTCAACACCAAGATGAAAGGCCAGATAACATCGGAGTATATCAGAAGAGTCAAGAAGTTGTGTAGATCAAAACTCAATGGAGGAAATTTGATCGATGGCATCAAGACCTGGGCTGTAGGTGTAGTACGCTACGGTACAGGGATTGTGGACTGGACAATGGAGGAGGTAGCCAACATGGATAGAAGAACTAGGAAGATCTTGGCAATGAATGGCTGTCTGCACACGAGGAGTAATGTTGCGAGGCTGTACCTGCCGAGAAAGGAAGGGGAAAGAGGACTGATCGGCATGGAGGAGTGTGTAAGAAGGGAGAGCAAATCCCTTCATGGCTACCTAAGAGAGAGCACAGAGTGGATGCTTCAAGATGCGTTGAAGGAGAAAGTGATTGTTGAAGAAGAGAGTATGCAGGACTATGAGAGGAGGAGGAAAGACGAGAAAGTTAAACACTGGATGGAGAAAGCCTTGCATGGTGCGTTTGTCCAACAAATATCAGATGAAGCTGGAGAGGAGTCCTAGAGATGGCTCACGAATGGATTCTTAAAAAAGGAGACAGAAGGTTTAATTCTTGCTGCTCAGGAACAAGCTTTAAAAAGAAACTCGATCAAGTAGAGCACAAATAACACCTCAGAGACACCACTGCGTAGATGTGTGGAGATGCCACTGAAACAGTACGACACATTGTCAGTGGATGCAAGAAGCTCGCCCAGAGAGAGTATAGGAAGCGCCATGACAAGGTTGCCCTGCGGGTACACTGGGAGATGTGCAGGAAGTATGGGATAGAGTGTAATGACAAGTTGTATGACCATCAACCCTGGCCAACCGCAGAAAATGGAGAAGTGAGGATTACCTGTGACATGACTATCTACACAGACAAAGTGCTGAAACATAATCGGCCAGATATTATTCTAGTGCATAAAGAAACACAGTAATGGACACGTATTGACATAGCTGTGCCAGCGGACCAGAATATCACCAGAACTGAAGAGGAGAAGGTTGAAAACCGCGCACCGGTGGCTCACTTGGTTGAGCACCAGGCTGTTATGCGGGAGGCCGCGGGTTCGAACCCCGGCCGGATCAACACTCAGGGTCTTAAAATAACTGAGGAGAAAGTGCTGCCTTTGCAATAACATCTGCAAATGGTTAGACTTTCAAGTCTTCTCGGATAACGACTATAAACCGTAGGCCCCAAATCGCAAATGTTTTTTATGTTCATAAGTTCCCTGTGGGACGTCAAAGAACCCAAGCACTATGCGAGAAGAGTAAGGGAGAAAGTCCCTGGTGTTGTGGCTCTCCTGTTCTCTCCAGAAGAAGTGGCTGGCTTGGCGGTGTTGGCTCTAAAAAGGCTTGTGGTCTATGAGCCCAGCTAAGCAAAAACAGCCACAAGTCAAAAAGGGACTTTGCCGAGTGCCGGAACATGTAGATGTTGATGTAGATGAAAGTACCAGGAACTAGCATTTGAAATAAGAAGGATTCATGGAGCATCGAAAGTCACAATAATACCTATCGTGTTTGGCGCCCTTGGAAGCATATCAAAAGGTGCAAAGGCCTGGTTTGACAAGTACCTGACTTCCTTGGAAGTGTACAATTATCGGCCATCCTTGGAACTGCTCACCTGTTACGGAAAGTCTTGTATCTCGAAGCTATGGGGAGTAGCTGAGACACAATTCACATTACCCAGTGGGACAACTGGAGAGAATCGAATAACAATAAGCAGGAGGACGACTACGAGTACGAATTTTCTGTACTGAGCATGCGCATAAGGTTTGGAGGGCGACATTTTTCCAAGTGCGCATGTTCAGAACGGTAAATTCGTACTCGTGCTCGTCCTCGTCCCCCCATCTAAAGGTTCCAACTATCACTGTCACTGTCACTAGTGACCTTCAGATTGGAGAACGAGGACAGCTACGAGTGCGAGCTCTCAGTTCTGAGCACGAGTGTGTCGGAAAGTTTCGTTCGTTTAACGTAATGAGTGTGCCCAATATATAGAAAATTCGTACTCATAGTCGTTCTCGCCGAGGCAGTTAGTGGACCGTTGAAAATCCAGTCGGCACGGTCGATCGAGATCAGCCAATCAGACACACTCCGCTCAAATGACTGATGGCCGTGTAAAACGAAATTTGAACGAGTCCGCGTGTTAACCACGTACCACGTTCTGAAGAGAAGCTCCTCCTAAATTGGAGCTGGAGTCGTGCAGTGGAAACAGTGATATGCTTCGTCTTTAAATAACTTTAAGCTAAAACTCCGTCGCCAAAGTTTTGATTCAATTTATTAAAGTATTTTCCGTACACATGTCATCGTTGAAAAGCATCTTTAGTACAAAATTAAAGGCTGGACCATTCCAGGCCACTGCTTCAATTGTTTCGTTGACTGCAGCATCTTTCGCTCAGAAAATCGTTTCTTATCCTTAATTCCAGTCGATATATTTCTCATATTTTCCATCCGCACGTAATTTGCTAAAATTTCTTAATCTTTAATCATAGTTTAATTACCCGTAAGAGGACATTATAAATAAAAACATGTGCATCTTCATTTAACATCATATTTGCCGATTTAATTAATCGATCTGTTTCTTATCGATGCGCTTATTGCGGCTTTTGATTCAGTGAAATTATAAAATCTTGACCTCTTGAATTTGATGAGAATCACTTAACACGGGACAAAATACTTACCAATGTCTTAACAGGTGTAACAGTTACGTTTTGTGCAAACGTTCTTTTTCCTCGATACAGCTGAAGGACATGATCCCTAAGAACAAGGGAAAAGTATCGAAAGCTGCAATTAGATCTAGGTATAGTGCCGTGAGTGGGAATATGTGTTTTTCATTCAAAATGGATCAGTCAGTATTTCGTACTGGCTCGTGACTACATCGTTGGATTTCCAGTTCTTCATTCTAAATATAATTTGGTATTTCTGGTAGCCTGTGAATCTTCTTCGGATAATCCGATGCAGTCCTGTTCCTGAATGATAAAACGCCGGGGAGCCCCGCGGCTAACAAATCACCTCTCTGATTGCTCTGTTTCCAGCAGGGTTGTCGTGATGGTGCAGTGGTTAGCACTCCTGACATGTAATCCAGGAAACGCGGGTTCGATTCCCACTCACGGCATATGTGTTTTTCATTCAAAATGGATCAGTCAGTATTTCGTACTGGCTCGTGACTACTTTTTGGAGCCCCCGGGCGGGGTTCTGTTGTTTTGTTTTTCGTACTGGCGTGGTTCCAGAGGCTTTCTCTTGGGATTTTGTTTTTGCGCTCATCATATGGCCACCTGATTGCATAATGTACAAAGTCCTGGTGTTAATTTCAAACCATTAGTCTTGATGTCCGGTGATTAACGCCTTTTTCGGAATAGAGCTAACTATTTCTTATCTCACGTGTTGTCCACTTAATGAACTCCAATCGCACATATTATGTGACACATTACTGCGATTTTTTATAATTTTTAAACATTTTACACTTTCTCCTTCATGGTTTTGTATAAATAGCGCAAGTTCAGTTGTACCAGGTATTTTTAGTTTTTAGTTCTTAGCGTGTACTGAAGAAGCCCGAAGGGCGAAACGTTTACACTAAATATAGTAGACCTGTGAGAAGTTCGTCAGCGACTCATTGTTTCATTCTCCTTATTATATATATATATATAGAGAGAGAGAGAGAGAGTGTAGGAGAGAAACTCTGACAATGCACACCCCAAATAATCATATTTTTAACTGAATAAATGTTTGAAAGAAAATTTGCCCTGAGCGGGATTTGAACCCACGTCCCCCCATTACCAGTCGGGTGTGATCACCACTACACCACCAGGACAACCATGCTGGCAACACAGCCATCGAAGAGGTGATTTACGTGGTTAAGGCGTGGGCCTCCCGGGAAATTTCCTTTCAAGGTGACAAGGTAGGGGAGCCTATAACTTCACTTGAAACCCATAATGATGCACGACCGTAGTCAACTTAGCGGATGACAAGGAAGGATCCTAGAAGGATACAGGCTAATTTTAATTTTTAGAGAGAGTGTAGGAGAGAAACCCTGACAATGCACACCCCAAATAATCATATTTTTAACTGAATAAATGTTTGAAAGAAAATTTACCCTGAGCGGGATTTGAACCCACGTCCCCCCATTACCAGTCGGGTGTGATCACCACTACACCACCAGGACAACCATGCTGGCAACACAGCCATCGAAGAGGTGATTTACGTGGTTAAGGCGTGGGCCTCCCGGGAAATTTCCTTTCAAGGTGACAAGGTAGGGGAGCCTATAACTTCACTTGAAACCCAACTAAGGATCAAGTTAATGATGCACGACCGTAGTAAACTTAGCGGATGACAAGGAAGGATCCTAGAAGGATACAGGCTAATTTGTCACCTTGAAAGGAAATTTCCCGGGAGGCCCACGCCTTAACCACGTAAATCACCTCTTCGATGGCTGTGTTGCCAGCATGGTTGTCCTGGTGGTGTAGTGGTGATCACACCCGACTTGCATGTCTGCAACTTGTTACAAGCTCATTTCTGTTGTTAAGGGTCGCCAAATCTGGTCTACGAAGCAAACATCACTAAAGTAAATTTCTTAGACGTCATCCTTGACCTCTAATCTGGAAAGCATTACCCCTACACAAAAGAAGGAAACATCGCACTCTACGTTCACAAGAAATCCAATCACCCCCCATCCATCCTAAAGAACATACCGGAATCCATAAACAAGCGCCTCTCAGAAATTTCTTCCGACAAAGAATCATTTGATAAAGCGAAAGAAACCTACCAAGATGCACTCAACAAGAGCGGCTACATATATAATCTAACCTACAGAAAAACAACTCCAGAAACCAAACACCGCAAGAATAGGCCTAGAAACATCACCTGGTTCAATCCTCCGTACAGCCAAAACGTCAAAACAAAAGTTGGAAAGTGTTTCCTCACCTTAATCGGCAAGCACTTCCCAAAATCACACCCTTTGCACACAATCTTCAACCGGAACACTCTCAAAATTAGTTATAGCTGCATGAGCAATGTAAAAACAATTATCTCCAACCAAAATAAAGCCGTCATTAACAAGTCATCAAATCCACCCGCTCAAACTATCAACACTAGCAACTGCCGTGACAAAAGATCCTGTCCTCTAGACGGAAAGCGCAACGTGCGGAATACCATCTATCAAGCAGAGGTCACAACATCTCAGTAAAAGCAAACTTACATCGGTCTTTGCGACACATCATTCAAATCACGTTATAGAAACCACACATGTTCCTTTAGAAATGAACGCTACAGAAATTCCACTGAACTTAGTAAATATGTATGGGGTTTGAAAGACAAGAAAGTCGACTATCGCATTAAATGGCGGATTGTTAGGCATGCGAGATCCTATTCAAATGGAACGAAGAAGTGTAATTTATGTCTGTGGGAGAAATAGTATATAATCTGTAGACCAGATTTAGCGACCCTTAAAAACAGAAATGAGCTTGTAACAAGTTGCAGACATGCAAAGAAA
>JALIRR010004557.1:0-15000 GCA_023091755.1 Montipora sp. Colony 1 RG-2022 | reverse complement strand
GGTGCATAACTGAGCACAGCAAAAGGCCTCTCTTGTGAGTAATCGATCATCAAGACTATTGTTGTTGACGCTAACGTTATATAACTGTTCAATAATTAAAAATTCAAAATCGGATAGAGCATGAGGTTCCTTGTTAAAATGAATGGCATCTTCACAAGTGCGTTTTTGGTGTCCCAATTATTTAAAGGAAAATAATTCCTTTTCTAGCACTAGCACTAGCAGAACGCATCTTATTACGCAGATTCTTAGTTGTAAATCTAAAAATGTCATCTACTTGGTTACGTGTAAGAAATGCAATGTGCAATATTTTGGTTCCACCAGTAATGAATTTAAAATTCGTTTCCGCATTTTAAAAAGGAACCTCATGCTCTATCCAATGTTAATAGCATAAGCTTTAGTATATACTAATCGAGGGTATATACTAGTATATACTAATCGAGCTTGAAAGACCAGAAAGTTGATCATCAAATTAAAAGGCGCATTTTTAGACATGCGAGATCGTATTGAAACGTAACAAATGAAGGCAAGACACTTTTATAAAGAACACCTACATTTCGACCGAATATAGGTGTTCTTTATAAACGTGTCTTGTCTTCATTTGTGTTTTGTATATTGCTTCATGAAGAAAACATCTACACGTATTGGATGCTTATGAAAGACTCAAGGGTAGCACCTGGAATAACGAAATGAAGCAAAATGAAGCAGGAGAGGGGGAGGGGTGGGGGGAGTGAGGTTAGAGGAAATTGGATTTCTAGGCTTACAACCGGCTCAGTGAGGATGGATTTTACAGGCAACACATACGCTTGACGGATTAAGTCAGCAGCGTAACTTTCACCTATATTTTTTTCCTGTCTATAAGAAAATGTCGGGTCATGGAGTTAGAATTTCAGTAGAGATGTGACAGTATGAGGAATGTCGAGCAATGACGGCGAAATTAAATTTTGTTAATACGTTTAGAATAAACTGGACAATAAATTGACAGTACTCTTTTGAGTCACAATGAAGTTGCTATGCCAGCCACGCGCATGAGACCAAAAGGGGTAAGTTGAAAACAAAAAGACCTTAATGTTTCTACAAAAGCAAGTTATAAAAGATACAATTATAGTCAAACCTAGATAAGAATTTTGACGGTTTTTTTCCAGGTGAATGAAAGTTTTTCATAAGTGAACTCAGTTTTCGTCTATTTAAATCCTTTCTCGATAGTCGATCAAGAGAAGTTGTGAAGTGTACGGTTAACGAAAAATCGCACGATACTTTCAGACACTTCAGAACTAGTAGACATTGTGTTATTAGTTCGCCTATCCGTGAAACCATCATTCGGACCAATGCATTCCGAGTCATGGGAGGAGATCTTTTGATTTCTTTTACTAAAAAGGACGTGCAAAGATATTGCTTTTGCTCATTAAATACGTAGAGGTTGGGTGGCTTCTTTGTGGTTGTTGTTGATTACTTACCGATGGCACTTCATGAAATGCAACAGCGACAGAACTGAGATCACTGCGGAGAGGACAATTCCTGCCAGTACACTATCTAAAAATACTGAAAGGAGGCTGGAATTGTTAAAGCACAAAGCCTGATCTCATCTCATTCGTATAGTTTTTAATATCCAAACTGTGTATGGGTGCATTTCAAGAATGCTCTTTTTAATATATGAACAAACAGTAACAGTTTGTCTTCAGCATTCATACTTTCTTTCTTGATGTTAGAGAATCACATTGCGGCAAATCAAATACATGCAAAACGAGAGCGAGTAGTTCATCGGGGTATCCAAACACCGAGAAACAAATGAAAGCACGAGGACGTAGGTCGAGTGCTTTTATTGTTTCGAGGTGTTTGGATACCCCGATGAAACACGAAGCACGAGTTTTTGAAATAACTTTTCATGATCGCTCTCAAACAAATCATAAACAAAGACTTCCAATTAGAATTATTTGCTATCTAACATTCCTTCCTGGATCATTTCATTATCAAAGATGTTTTTCACCGGCTTAACTAATTTGCATTTATGATGCGATTTAATTTATTTTGAGATGTGAAAGTTCAGTTGTGGTTTAATCAGGATGTATTCTGCAACAAAGTCTTTCGAGAGATTTCGGCAGCCGAAAACTGTGGTGGATGAGAAGAAAAGTGTTGATAACGCAGTACCGAAATCAACAGCTTATAAAACCAAATGGTCGTGTAAGATTTTCGAGGAATGGCAATAAAATCGATTAGTGAAGTCCTGTACTTTGGAACCCGGCGGCCTTTTTTTTGGACATGGCCATTACAGAGATGTCTGCATGCAGTCTCAACTACTGGCTGCATATTTTAGTGGTATATACCACTTTCACTGCAAAGTGGTATATTGTTTTTCATTGGGTATCCAAACACATGCACGTGATGTGGTATACATGCAATGATTTGTAGTTGACTTTATGAATTATTAATGAGTTTGAGATGGCTCTATAGAACACGGTTACAAAAAAACAGATTCTCATTGGACGAGAGCAGAACAGTCAATCCAAAATTGTACTCCACAGAGTCCTAAAGTTGATATGGCAACTAAGTTGGTACGACAAGGGGCGACAGACTCGACAGAAAATAGTCCAACAGTAGTTTTTCTATTTTAACGAACGAAAATGACGTTTAAAATCTGATTCAAAAGTAAAAAGCCTATACAAACAATACCGCTGAAACATGTACAAAAATAATTAATAGCTGATACATAAGTCTTTCCTCAGTCTTGAGTCGATAGAGGACATTGATTTGTTGAGTGTGTCATACGCAAAAATCGCGCGACCTACTCTTACAATACGAAATTAAGAGATAGTAATGATATTTTGTAGGATCTCATGGAGGATCTCCTCTTTTGGATTAAAACACAAGAAAAACATCACTATTTCCTATTTGTCGTGACTGGACGATTTTCTGCCTTGATATTAAATGAAACCACTCTAAGCCGTGGCAAAGGCTTTTTCTTACCATCAATTATACGGACAAGCTCTTCGCAAATGGCCAATGAACACGAAGATCTCAACTTATCAGCTTCGATTGGCAACACAATACGAAACGCAATAAAGAAGGTAATTGAAAGCTGAAAAAGAAATTAGTAAAAATAGTTTTTTCAACAACTGTTTAGATTCTCGCGCGCTCATTGCCTATTTTTTATCATCAGTAAAAGTACAGACAGATAAAATTTTAATTTATGCAAGTATCTGTGCACCAGTCAAACAGCCATTATTCATGATGACTTCTGACTAACTAACTTCACCACCAAGGCTTGAATTCGAAAACCAAACTTGCCAATTTTAGCATGATCTAAATCCCAAAGGAGCCAACTTAAAAAGAAAACCCACGTGCGAACAGTATTGCGTGTCCAAATGATGTGAATAATTTTGTGCAAACGAGGATTGGTGGTGAAATTAGCTGGTAAGACGTCTTCACGCATAAGGCCCACTGTCAACTTTGTAACCCATGAAATTTTATTGACTGTTGTAAGTAGCCAATCAGAAAGCGAGAAAAGTTATTGACAATATTCGCGTCATAACAAGCGTGATAAATTGCGTCATAACATTGTCAAAGTTTGCTGTGGAAACGTGATTGACAATGGCCGTGATTGACAATGTTAGAATGCATTTTATCATCAATAAGAGGACAAACACATAAAAAAGCTGACGTGTCAGTTTCTTGATTTTAAATTTTGTCTTAACATGAGAGTCAAACCGAGTGACACCGCTGATCTTAGCCAGGTTAGTTCAAGTTGAAATGATATATGAAATGGGTCACATATGAACTGCGGATATGAAATCAAGTGAGGCCATGATCCTCGCAGTTATGAACGCAATTTTTTTGCAATTGCGTAAGGAAGCCTGAAAAATTCAGGACTTCAACGGGGTTTGAACCCGTGACCTCGCGACACCGGTGCGACGCTCCAACCAACTGAGCTATGAAGCCACTGACGTCTGGAGCTGGTCATTTGTGGGTTCTAATGTTCCCGTGAGGAATGAATCAACGATGAAATGGACCATATATGAACTGCAGATATGAAATCAAGTGAAGCTTTGATCCTCGCAGTTATGAAAGCAATATGTTTGCAATTGCGTAAAGAAGCCTGAAAAATTCAGGACTTCAACGGGGTTTGAACCCGTGACCTCGCTATACCGAGGCGACGTTCTAACTAACTGAGCTATGAAGCCACTGACGTTGAGAGCTGGTTATTTGTGGGTTCTAATGTTCCCGTGAGCAATGAATCAACGATGAAATGATATATGGAATGGATCATATATGAACTGCGGATATGAAATCAAGTGAAGGAAAGGAAAGGAAACGAACTTTATTTAAGTGTCTAGTCGATTTAGCGCTGGAGCACTAATTGGGGACACTGTAAAGTGAAATTAAGAATCAACGCAAATCAAGTCAAATGTTGGTTTTTGAGGATTGGGGAAACCGGAGCACCCGGAGAAACCTCTCGGTGCAGAGTAGAGAACCAACAAACGCAACCCACATATGACGCCGAGTCGAGGAATCAAACTCGGGCCACATTGGTGGAAGGCGAGTGCTCTCACCACTGCGCCATCCCTGCACCCCGAAGCTATGATCCTCGCAGTTATGAACGCAATTTTTAGTTCAAGTTGTCGCCGCATTTCGCTGGGTGTTGTTATTCGTGTGCTGTACTTCACGTGAGCTGAATTATACACACAGCTGGGAATGGAATATGAAAGAAGAGTAGTAAAGGCCAAGCTGGCTCAACTCTGTAACACAGATGGAGACAAAGCACACCCAGCCTAGTCCTAGATACGACAAAAGGAGCGTACCATTCTCAGTGCGCCCTATTTTCAAGTGGGTGACAACTGGGTTGAATAATTTGGGTCGTATTAAAACGTGGTTACAACCTGTTTGATCTTAAAACTCACTTTATTTATTTATTTATTTATTTATTTATTTATTTATTTATTTATAGCAACAGTTAACGGCGAAATACAGTGTGATGCACAAAATATAAGTAACAAAACTAAACAAGATAGAAGGAGAAAAAGGTAACTTAATGGAGGGAACATAGTTTTTCGGCTCCTTAACCCGTTAACACCTCAAACGCCCTAAGACGCCCCCAGTTGACGAATAAAATCGTCTGGCGTTAGACATTTTTCTGCGCCAATATTATGTTCAGTTGGGAGTTCACTAGAAAGTTCCAGGCACGAAATTATGCCATACTTTCGTATGTCATCCATCAGTTCTTCCATAAATGCTTTAAGCAACTCAAGATAAAAAGGAACGATTTAGAGTTAACGTCGAACTCGGATTGAAGAAAATCAGAAACACTTTTATAAATAAACAACAATGTAGCAAGCAGACTTAACAAATCATTTTGCTGCTTTAACAAAAAACATCATTACTGGTAACGATTGCATGAATAGCTTGCAGTTGTTCCGCCTTAGGCACAAAGTTAAAGAAGCATTTCTTTAACGCGAAATCAATTGCTCCCAGAAACTTGGCATCATAATCCACTTTCGCATTTTCCGCCATGTTTCCAGTATAAAACCACTCCGAATAAACTCTGTCCAATTAGGTTTTTTTTTTCTAAAATTAATATGTTCTTTCCTCCGTTTTGGAGGGAAAAAATGCCGTTATTCCGAGCATGGCCTGCAAGTAATACAGGTCTCACTCTTTTCCCTCCTGGGTTCCAGGCCCATTTTCAGGGCGGGGTAAGAGGGAGTCCCGGAACAGGACTATCATCACTGTCGATACTGCTGCACTCTTAAAGACGTTCACTCCAAAATGACAATCCTTTTTTTATCGATTAATAGAAAGTTCACGAGGAGAACAGCTTTTAACCAAATTTCAATCTCGAAATAGTTTTCTGCGTAACAAGCAGTCTGGCTAAAGTCCCCCACAAAGTATTGTAAATTAATCCTGAAAAGCCCCACGGGGAGAGACTAATAGCCTCACTTCACTTCACTTTACTTCACTTCTAACGTTGTGAAATCCGTGTTAAGAACACACACATGCAGGCCGCCATCTTGGATTAGACCTGACGTCATTGAGCTCTGCTGATCCCACTTTTCTGAAATGTGAACAACATGAACGGTGTTTTGTCCGTCTGACTTATTTGAGAAATTTATGTTGCTGTACAAAAGGGCATGACTGGAATACGAAGAGGAATCTCAACAGCTTTGTGTGTTCAAGCTTCCCGTAAAACTTCAGGTTGAGCTCAATGACGTCACATATAATCCAAGATGGTGGCATGCATGTGTGTAGTTTTAACAAGGATTTAACAAGGTTAGAGAGCTATTTCAAGATTGATATTTTGCTTAAGAGCTGTTCTCCTCATGAAATTTCTGTGAATCGATTAAAAAAGGATTGTCATTTTGGAGTGAACTTCTCCTTTAACTCAATTACCTCAACGACGACAATCATTGCAACCATCACAGTTGAAATTAGTTGGGTGGAGAATTCAAAATCTGAAATACAAAACAAACAAACAAACACAGATCGGTGACAGAAGGTATTTATAATAGCCACATATATTTTGCACTGTTTCGGAACTGAAACTGTAAACAACTAAAAGCCCGCCATTTCTAAAACCTAGGTGTCAATACACAGACCTCAAGATAACAGGCCCGGAACCTAGTATATTACACTGCTCCCAAACAAATGGAAAATTCATTATTAAAAATTGGAACTCAACAAGTCTAGATACGTAAGCAGTGTTCAGTGCTCATCACGAAATCTAAATTTCAATTAAATTTCACAAATAAGTCTGCTTTGGGCTTTTCTTTCTCGACGAGGGTATCTTGGTACTGACTGTGGTGACAACGGTGACTCTGGGGTGCTCGTTCCCTGCAGAGCATCTCCCAATACCGATTCCTTTGTCTCCTGTGGCACTTGCTATTCCTCTGTATTTCCTGCAACAGCACGATTTCCAGGACTTGGTGGGCTCGGGGAATACCAGACACCGCTGCTTGCGACTCCACCGACTCCGACTGCTCTCTGTACTGCCAGCTACCGAACCCAAAGAAAGGTTGCAACCCCTTCCTTTTAAGTGATCCACATGGACAAAACGAATTTGGTTCCCACGACGGACAAGGTAAGTGCGAGGACCTTTCACTTGGGTGATCCGTCCCGGAATCCACTTTATCATTCCACTTCATCACTTACGAACCTGGACAACTTCATTAAATTTCAACTTACGAAACTTGACGCGCCCTTCATCATGGTACTCTTTGTGTTTTACCTGTTTTTCTTCCACCGCTCTGTTCAGATTCGGCTTCAGTAGTTTGAAACAGTTTCTTATTTGCCGTCCCCAAAAAAGTTTAGCTGGAAATTGTCCCGTGAGAGTGACAGTGACGGTGAGCTACGATTCAGAATAATTCGTGCCGCTGGCAACGGGGGTACACCTGTTTTGGCCCAAAAATTGTGACCAATGGCTGGTGATGTGGAGTTATATCTTCGCCAAAATTCAACATTGGATTTTGTCATCCAAGTTTCAAATTTGAGTCTTGCGTTTCATATTCGACGTCGAAGTTTTATATCCAACATTGAGCTTTTTAATTTGACATCGAAGTTTTGAATTTGACATCGAAGTTCTGAATTTGACATCGAAGTTTTAAATTTGACATTGAAGTGGAAATTTCTGTATTTCACATTCCACTTTCAAGTTGCAAATTCAACTTGCAACTTTTGAATTGAACTTCACACATGAATGACTTGGCCTTCCATTTCGTATCCTTGGTAACGGTAGCCACTGATGTAGTTGACGTTCCAGCATATCCAGTTCTTTCATCAAAATAGTCAGATCGTTCCACTTAGAAAAAGACAAGAAAACACTGTTATCCAATGAAAACTGTAAAAAAGTTCTTGGTAAATGCATGCTTAGTTGACAGAATAAGTTAACACGAAAGTCCATTGTCGCTGCCGGACTGTATTCGAACTCAATGATGAAAGGGTATATGAAATGAATCATATATGAACTGCGGATATGAAATCAAGTGAAGCTATGATCTTCGCAGTTATGAGCGCAATTTTTGCAATTGCGTAGAGAAGCCTGAAAAATTCAGGACTTCAACGGGGTTTGAACCAGTTCATATATGATTCATTTCATATACCATTTCATCATTGATTCATTCCTCACGGGACCATTAGAACCCACAAATGACCAGCTCCCAACGTCAGTGGCTTCATAGCTCAGTTGGTTAGAGCGTCGCACCGGAATCGCGAGGTCACGGGTTCAAACCCCGTTGAAGTCCTGAATTTTTCAGGCTTCTCTACGCAATTGCAAAAATTGCGCTCATAACTGCGAAGATCATAGCTTCACTTGATTGTATTCGAATTGTTCGATATTTAAGTAGTCTGGTAAAACTATTTTCTCTTTTTCTGGATTTGTATGTTTTTGAGTCTGCAAACAAGTCGGTCCCGAAACGCTTCTTCAAGGAAAACTTCGAATTCACACTTGTCTCTTTAACTCCACGGCAAAGTGAGCAACCGTTTCGAGATTTAAAACGTTCTGCTATCAAAATAAGGTTTGGAGTGTAATGTTCAATCAAAACATCTTTTATAGCTCGTCAAAGACTTCCGACGCTGGGGGACCAGCAAAATGCAAAGGCCTCCATACGCATCGGCTCCAACCACAGCAAGTAACGTAGCCACTTCATTGTCCTTTTCCACATAATTCGTGGCAAAATATAATTCTGCACGTTCGATATAGCTTCTTTGCCATGCACATACTCTCCCACTGGCCTACAAGCGTCATCTTTGTCGCCAGAATTGTACTATTTTGGAGCTGAAACCGTAAACAAGTAAATGTCCTCCATTCCTAGAACCTACAATCTTGGACAGAATAAAATGGAACAGCAAATCCCCATTCTCCCCCAAAGCAAGGATGAAGCCGCGCAAAAGCCAAAACGCGCCATTTTCCCATCCTTGATTTGGAAGGGGGGGGGGGGGGGGGGAGGCGGGAACAAATTTCCTATCTATTTTGTCCAAAATTGTAGGTGTCAATACACAGACCCCAAAATAAGAGGCCTGGAACCTAATATATTACGTATTTGCATCAATTTTCTGAGCAAAAGATCATCAACTCTTGTTCCTAGGCCATCGTAGCTTGATGTAGAAACTTAACACAAACAGCGGTGATAAACACTGTATTCAAATGCATTTTTTATAAACCTTGACGTTTCGTATGCTAGTCAACATACATTTTCAAAAGTGACCGTTACAATTTTTGAAAACTATATATATATATATATATATATTTTTTTTTTTGAATTAACAAGGCTGGAAATCCAACGATGTAGTCCCAAGCTAGTAGGATCCGAAGGATACACAACGCTTTGCTAGAAATATTAAGTAATTTGAGTGTACAAATAGCGACAGCGAACTACTAGCAGAACCATTGAATGAAAAACATATTGCCGTGAGTGGGAATCGAACCCGCGTCCCCCTGGTTACTAGTCGGGTGTGCTAACCACTGCATATATATATATATATATATATATATATGCGAATACTTGATTTTGGCATTACAAAGCTATATACGGAAGAAAAAACACATTCATGTCCAAATTGAGCACTCTACTAGGATGAGTCATTGCCGCTAGCAATTGCGCATGCTCACTAGCTCGCTAGTTTGAGAAGACACTTCATTACTTTGTTTAGATGTACCACAAATGATGGGACATCTGGGGTGGCTTTTAGCTCAGCTGTTGTACCATCGATGAGAGACATCAGTTATCCTGCACTGATGGGCGACCACGAAACAGGCTTGTAGGGATGAACTTGTAGTTATGTCTGCAGTTAGTTATATATATATATATATATATATATATACCGTAGAATGAAGAAATGAAGATATATATATATATATATCGTAAACATTAGCAAGAGGTCTGGAAGCTAGACTGAGAAAAATGATCTGTAGCTATGATAATAAAGTGACTTGAGCAATTGCATGCAAAGACTGACCCAGAAAAATTTCCAACCTTGCATTTGAACAGAACTTAAGTGACTTCATAGTACAGTGGTCGAGCACAATGCAACGTGAAAAAATGCGATCGCACGATCAGGGCTTCGAATCCAGTTCAATCCTGGATTTTATAAAAGTCTTTTATTCACTGCGATGTTTTTCCCGAAAGAAATCCGAAACAAATTGAAATTCTGCGTGAGTTATACACCTCGTCTTCTTAATTTGATTAGTTAAGTAATGAAACAAATTGCTTGCTTTTTGTAGGGGCGAGTTTTACAAAGGGCTAACCTCTTAATAACGGTCATTTGAAACCCCTTTAGCTGCCAGTCATTTAGACACCTCGGTCACTAAGACTCTTCAAGTATAATACATTTTATGAAACGTACCTGCCCTGGTTTTGTAAATATAGTGAACTGCCTTCGTGTGCCACTTGACCTCTCCCTCCACTCTGAGATAAACACGTTTAAAACAACCAAATATATGTGACAATTTTACGTGGCAAATACAGTTATTTGATGGTATCAAGAGAAAATGAGGGGACAGAGAGGGAGGCTCAAGTCGTTGGCCGGGATATGTTATGTCCACGAAAGTTATTTTTAGACGAGCGGAAGTCTGTCTTCTGATAGGTCCGCATGCAGTCTTGCCTCGCTCTCAGGTTCTTAGTGAAAAGAGAAAATGGTGGCGCACGTGGAAGGCTGATGAATATATATTTTCTTTCAAACATCGGACCGAGGTTGGCCTGCATGCGGACGTCTCGGAAGACTTCCGTTCGTCTGAAAATAGCTTTCGTGGACATGACATATCCCAAGGGCTGGACCGGGAGCCTCCTTCTCTGTCCCCTCATTTTCTCTTGATGGTATAGATAGCACGACAAATGATTGTTGACAATTCGCAGTTTAGCGCCTTTGGACAGCAGGAATAAAGCAGAAACAAGGCGAGTTTGCCTGGTCATTCTCCAATGGCGCTCAATCAGAAGCAGAAATTTGCCACATTTTATGCGACTACACGAGTAATTTTTCGTATTCAACAACTTTTATTTGTCACATGTATAAACGCTAATACGCCAATTTTTCAGCAAGTACATTTGACACATAAAAATTGGGCAAATTTCATCGTCTACACGAGCCAATAAAAATTGACACAAAAATTGCTCGGGTAGACAGGGCTTAAGAGATCTTGAATGAATCGTTGCAGCTGCATTTACTACTGTCACAAGTGCTTACATGTTTGACCCGGGATTTAGTTCCAACTTGACGTATTTAATCCCTGACTCTCTTGCCAAACTAGTCTCAACGCGGACTTGTTCATGTCTCTAAACAAGATTGACATTAATTATCATCATTTCTTATCAACATCATTACTGTAACGTGCGTTAGGGACAACATATATTTAAACTGCGGAATCGGAAACATATGGGCATTTAAGATCTTCGCAGATTATGAACGCTACTTAAATAGTGACGAAAGGAGAGCCTGGAAAAATCAGACTACTGAAAAAGGTAAAGATAAAGGTAAAGGTCTTTAATTTACAAGGGCAACACGTGCCACTGAACTAGCGTCACTGATAAACTTGTGGCCATCGTTGCGTACCTTTTACTCCCCTTCCTCCGTCAATGCGCCGTTTTCCGGTTATTCAAAGCTACAGCTAAACGGATCAGAGGAAACCAAACAGAAGTAGGGTGGAATGAGACAGAGATCGAACTGGTGACCTCCAGCTCAGAAAGCCGCGTACTAACTGACTGATCTCTATTGACCCGTGACAACTGTGTTAATTGAACCCTTGACATCTGCGACATCTAGGCAGTGCTCTATCAATTTAGCTATCGAGCTAATAAAAATTAAGTCGATATAAGAAACAAGATCCGAAGTGACACCACCTTACCTATTTCATCATGATGAAGGTTGTTACACAACTACCTCCTGCGTGCCAGTAACCAACACGTTGCGAAAACAGACACTTTTAAATTATTCAACTTTCGGAAAATCAAATAGGGTGCGTTTAAGTCCTACATTTACCGTATTTTCAGCCACTTTTTTTATGTAATCATGTTTTAGACTGTACATAATTATATTTTATTCGACTAAATTTGTATTTTTTTATTCTGTATGCGAACGTAGCGTTCATAACTGTGGCGATCTTCATCCTAACAAAAAAATACATCATTACCTAGTCTTTACTAAAAGAACGAAGGAATCGAAGGAAGGAAGGAAGGAAGGAAGGAAGGGAAACAGGAAGGGAGGGAGAGAGGAAATGCGATTGATTGAACTCTCACTCGCAAAATAAAGTATTATGAATCACATACTTAAGAGCTCTCAAACCACTGCGCAATCCTCCCAGTTAATCCTCATCAAAATCGTCATCAACATTAACATACTTATCATTGTCATCATCACCATCACTCCCATATCTCCAATCAAGAAGATTAATCGATAATGATTTCACTACGTACATCGATATCATTTGTGCTGTGGAACTTCTTTCGCCCTTCCAGGAAAATGACCACGGCGAACCTTATTACGATAACAAGGAGGCACAAGTTCGTTGTGAGTTTAGGTAAAAGGACCAACAAGATGACATCTTTCTGAAAATAATGTAAACAAGAACAACTTCAGTTTTCTGTTGGGGTTGGTTAAACTTTCTTAGATCCCTACTACCTATAAAGCGTGGTTCTCACTTGTGAGGCAAGCACAAAGTTGAGCAGCATACGCAAACTCGGCAGCGTCTTCAGTGTTAATCATACCAAGGCTTTTAAGAAGCGACGATGGCGACGGAATAATACCACGGGCAAAAGACCGAGGAAAAATAATTACAAATTACACGAAACTTAGCTGGAAGTTGAAGTTTGATTGGGATTCTGCCAATGCACCAGGAACAAGGAGTTATGCAAGATAGCACTTACCGCCAAAACTGCTTAGTCTTGAAAGCATATCAGTGTGAACACCATCATCAAGGCAGTGGGTGTATCCTCAAGGGATGGGCACGTGACTCCTTGTTCCTGGTAACTTAGCAGAATCCCAATCAATCATTAACTTCCAGGTAAGGTTCGTTAAATATTTGCTTCTGCCTCGTCACCATGCACTGCGGAGTCACGTCAGCCTTCAAAGGATCTGATGGACACACTCTGAGTATAACATGTACACAACTATAATGTCAAGTAATTCAAGAAAACAACTTTAACATGTTACATCTCATGGGCACAATTTTATTGCGCATAAATACTGTAAAAGTGTTCAATGATCCAAAACATTCTTTAGATTTCGCTTAGCACACTTAAAGGAAAAACTATTTCAGCTGCAATAATCTTTTTATCATAATATTTTGGAAAAGTACACCCTGACTTCCAACGTGCTGTTCTCTATGCAGTGATTTAAGTACATAAAAAGGAATCCATCTCCAACTTGTGGCGTTGATTAGCGTAGTAGCCACTTCTGCATGATCGAGATTGCACCTGGGATTGTGGTATTCGGCATAGCAACGACGTTAAATAAACAAATTTGCATTAGGCTTTCACGACAACTTGAGCATACAAATGTGAACCTTTTATTTCTCTATTTTTACTCTGAAACTGCTCGTACCAATTTTTGCCGACAATCTTTCTACGTAAATGAGATGGAGAAATTGCGATAAACTTTGGATAGTACAAAGGTATATTTTGAAGTGACGTTTTCGTAGAAGTCACCGTTGTTGTTTATCGGCTTAGTCCCTGTAGGATGTTTTCAATCAACCTCTAAAGACACCAATAACAATAGAGATATTTACGACTTCTGGTGACACGAACAAGAAGCTAATTAGAGAGCTATCAAAGGAGTGTTACCATGCAGAGTACCGCAAGAATCTGTGCTCAGATGCGCGCCGCACGTGCAGCACATCTATTTTTCCTCTTTCAACCAATCATACTTTAAATTTTCAGCTATTGTTTATTAGACAGGTGTGGAATGCACTCACAAGAATCTCTGGTCCTGTGAGCACGCCGGTACGTGTTGCTGTAAAAAGTGTCAAGATTAAGAGGTGCAAATGCCCTTGCGCATATTATTCCAACAGCACCGCAACATTCCATTGCTTACTTGAAGGGGACTTGGTGTTTAAATTAAATCCCGGTCCCTCAGGACGACCGATTCTGACAATAGTGTCTGTGCGTGATGTACCAGGACAAACTCACAACAATGGGCACAATGCGAAGAATCTCAGTTGCGTGCAGCCAGCTAAACTTCGTCCCACTAACATGTGTCAAAGCCTGCTGTCATTCTGTCTTATGAATACAAGGTCCGTGAGAAATAAAACTGCAATGCTTATGGACTACATATGTGACCTTAAAGCTGATTTGTATGCAATGACATGGCTTACAGAAAACGATGCTAGTGTTAGAGTGGAATTAATTCCTGATGGCTACAATCTATTAGATCAACCCCGAGTGGGACGTAGAGGGGGTGGCACGGGCTTGCTATACCGCAATGACTTGCGTGTCAAAAAAGTGGAATCTGGTGAGGAAAATTCGTTTGAATTCTCTGAGTGGATCATCAGTTCAATACACCGATTGCAAATATGGCGGCCCCTGTGCGAAAGCGAAGCTTTTCGGTAGTAACCAATGCTAAGGCCAATTCATCTCTCATTTGTTTTGTCGAAGCGAGTGCATTCGCTGGTTGTTGGCTGTTTATGTGCTCCATTAATTCAAGTAAACTGGTGAGAAAATAGTTTTCATCCGAAGCAGAAGTCGAGGAAAGCTTAGAAAAGTTTTATTCATACTTTCGAAGTATGCCAGATAATTGTTGCGTACCGTTGTGTCACAAGTCAGGATACAGAGTTGGACCAGACGGCAAAAAGATCACATATCACGATCTTACCCTAAGAAATCCTAAGAGGCTTAAGGTATTTGATAAAAGAACCGATTATTGTATTTATTTGCCTATTTGATGGCAGGTGTAAACAAATACCATTTCCGAATCCTTTGCAGACTTGGCTGGTAAAAATCCGAAGAGATGCCTCGAAGGATTTCAAATTAACCAAGCGAACTAAAATCTGCTCGCTACACTTCAAAGATTCAGATTTTCGTCTCACTTTAAAAG
>JALIRR010004556.1:22500-34929 GCA_023091755.1 Montipora sp. Colony 1 RG-2022 | reverse complement strand
GGTTTAGTCCATGACCCTCTGAAATCTACTCCAGATTGGCTAATTGAAGTTAAGCTCATTGTGGTCAAAGCTGATTACATAAGGAAGGGAATTTGCAAATTGGTGGAAGGTGATATTTTCATTAATGGAAATCACCAGTACTATTTCCATGTACATCAGCAGAAGATGTTTTGCTGCTCTAAGACATGGACTGGCTTCGCAGTGAAAGGTGGCACTGAAATGTACAAAGAAAGAGTGTGTTTTAAAAAATCTTTCTGGAGTGACCAGTTGCCAAAACTAGAGAGTTTTTTTGACAACATTGTACTACCCTGAGCTAGCATATCCAAGAGTCAAGTATGTGCTGTCTCCCTGTTATCGTAGAGAAGCATAAAGTAAAGTCTTGGAACAAAGTACTTCAAAAACACATTTACTGGATTGGCCTATTTATTGTAAGAGCAATATTATGGACTACATGCTGTCAATAGTAAAAAAAGAGGCTATCGTAAGTCAATTTCATTGAAAATGACTCATACTGTTTAGTAAGGCAAGCATGACAATGTCAGGTAATCTGGCCTATAGGGAATTTATAACCAATATTATTGGTTCAGTCAATGAAAACACGTAACTTTGTTATCATTTCAACTAGAACAAGTAATTTTTTAACTTGTGATTTTCTGAAGTACGAAATTTGGAAAACGAATTCAACTTTATACCTTAATATTTTCCAGGTAGAGAGAAAAAATCGTACACTTAACCGAAAAAATGTCCATTGATTTAAATCTTAAAACTTTATCAGCAGTTACATTGAATAAAGTGACCAACAGTGCTTGCATCTGACTTCGTTTATTTCAAATCGTTTCTAGAATATTCTTACTACTTGTCCATTAACAGTAACGATGGCAAATAGCAGCATTTATTTTTCCACTTGTGTGGCAAATATCCCTATAATGACACAAGCTTTTGTATTCCCAAGTGCACATGTACCTTAATAATGTGTAAATACTCTTCAAAAGGACAAAAACATTGTTTCGACTAGAAATTGCGGAAAATTTCAAAGATGCTCTATAAAAGGGGTAATAACGGTAACGTTCCCCATAACATGGAGACTAATTCAAAACTCCTATACCGAAAGGATTCATGAAAATTGCCACGTACACTGTAACATTGAGATGAATTAAAATATTCTTGCCCAAAAAGGTTCATGGAAATTTCCATGCACCATGTAATATTGAGACTAATTCAAAACTTCTTTACCAAAAGAATATATGGAAATTTCCATGTACCCTGTAACGTTGAGATTAATTCAAAAATTCTTGTCCAAAAGGGTACATGGAAATGTTTTTGTACCATTGAGATTAATTCAAAAATTCTTGTCCAAAAGGGTACATGGAAATTTCCACGTACCCTGTAACATTGAGACTAATTCAAAAATTCCTGTCCAAAAGGGTCCACGGAAATTTCCATGTACCCTGTAACATTGAGATTAATTCAAAAATTCTTGTCCAAAAGGGTACATGGAAATTTCCACCTACCCTGTAACACTGAGACTAATTCAAAAATTCTTGTCCAAAAGGGTCCATGGAAATTTCCATGTGCCATGTAACATTGAGACTAATTCAAAAATTATTGACCAAAAGGGTACATGGAAATTTCAATGTACCTTGTAACATTGAGGCTATTTAAAAAAATATATACCGAAAGGGTACATGGAAATTTCCACGTACCTTGTAACATTGAGGCTAATTCAAAAAATTCTATACCAAAAGGGTCCACGGAAATTTCCATGTACCCTGTAACATTGAGATTAATTCAAAAATTCTTGTCCAAAAGGGTAAATGGAAATTTCCATGTACCTTGTAGCATTGAGACTAATTGAAAAATTCTTGTTCAAAAGGGTCCATGGAAATTTCCATGTACCCTCTAACAATGAGACCAATTGAAATGTTTTTACCAAAATGGTAACAGTAATATGAGACTTGTTTACTGAAAGGGTTCATGGAAATTTCAATGAACGCTAAAACAGTAATACGACAATTATTATTAAATTCAATTATGTAACAATTACATTTCTTATTGTCATGTAAGACAATATTTTGAGCACAGTCTGTTCCCTCCTCAACACTGTCATATTGTGCTTTACATTTGTGGGCAAGGGTTGTGATTTCCTTCTTGAGTGCATTAACAGGCCTTTGTTTGTCATACATGTAAATGCTCAGTATTTGCTCAGAGATGTTTTCAGGCAGGAAGAAACTGAAACATATGCAAGAGAAGAAAATAAGCATGTTTATTGTTAGAGACCTAGCTCACTTTGATGACATATTAACTCTTACAGCTGGTACATGTATATTCACAGTTCCTATAATTTGTTCAAGAACGAAACTACTGAGTTCTTTATAGACAAAAAAAGTGCGTCCTGTTATTCTATACCTGTTTATAGCATGCAGCATTTATAAAAATCACTGAGGCAGGAAGGAATATAATTTTTTGATACGGCCAAGACTTGTTTCAGTTATTAATGAATTGGACACTAAATAACTTTTGACAAAATAATTAATAGCTTAATTCATAAACATGTACTTTTCACACGCTATGGAGGAAAATGTCAAAATTACGATATCAAATCAAAGAAATGAAATGTATGTAAAACAATACAAGATGTACAATGCACATGTATACCTTGAACCTGCAAAGAAAACGAAAGGAAAGGAAGTTTATTTAAGTGTCTAGTCGATTTAGCGCTGGAGCACTAATTGGGACACTGTAAGGTGAAATTAACATTGAAAGCAAATCAAGTCAAAAGTTGGTTTTTGAGGAGAGGGGAAACCAGAGTACCCGGAGAAAATCTCTCGATGCAGAGTAGAGAGCCAACAAACTCAATCCACATATGACGCCGAGTCGAGGAATCGAACCCGGGCTACATTGGTGGGAGGCGAGTGCTCTCACCACTGCGCCATCCCTACACCCCAAAGTTTCCTAACTCTAACAGAATCCCTCTTGGTGGCACAAAAATGTCCTCCCTCTTTTTGCAACAAACCAATTTGTGGCACTTCTCAAAGGGGTGCCAACAAAAATAATGGATGTCTTTTCCACCACGTCCGTCAATCCAGCACCAGCTGTTGACAATTCAAGCAATAGAGGACTTTTTCTCTGTTTACATAGCCTCAACTTTAACACAAGGGGGAGTTTGGAGAATTTGAGACAGTAAGTTATGCAAACCCGAGCCGCAAACATGCTTTTGCTTTTATAAAATATTTCTCAAAAATAATTCGACACATGAAGGAAATTGCTGCTTTTTTTTTTACTTCTTGAATGAAAAAAGGAAGTCATATATTGTTGTATATCTGAAGCTAATAGCTGCTTCTTTCGTAGTAACAGATGTTTTATGCTACAGAATTCATAATACACTGGATTTCAGGCCCCGAGGCTTTTTTGGAATGAACTATATGTGGGCACAAGATTGAAGTGCAGCAAGCAGGGTTCTCCAGAAGCTCCGGCAATTGGCAAAAATTTCGACCTAGGCGCAATGGCTACTAGGCTAGGGCTGCAATGATACATTTTCTCACGATACGATACATATCTCAATACAGGTGCAACGATACGATACATATCTCCATACATGATTACATAAATAATTATGTACAATGGGAAGACAATTTGTGACGGACAGCGTGTTTTGTTCTTGGGCGCACAAGACCACAGGCGCCCCAAGCTCAGTGTAAGCATGGCCGACAGAAATATAAGGATTTGCATGAGAATCCCGATAAAAAGCTTAAGAAGATATTTATATGAAAAAAATCTCAATTAAAATGCCTAACCTTATTGCCATCGTGGATAGCTTCCTTCCTGTGTGGTTATTTTCCAGATGCGACGCGATTTGAGCCATTTCTCAATTTCGTGGTTGTCAACGGTTATAATAAAGTCCCAATGCTGGAGACTGAATTATCAAGTGCCACCAGTTTGAGTTATGGATAAAACATTCCCAGGGTCACAATTTCACATCAGAATCAATTGACAAAGATTGAACTTTCATCTCAACCCACCATCAACGGAATAGCAGTCCTGCGAGCAACGTCAGGTGGTGAATATTCTTGGTTTGCAGGTGACGTCACAAAAAAATAAAATACAAAACTAAAGATCCTTTGAGTTTTTATCTCGATCATCTACAAAAGGTTTTAAAAATATATCTGTTTGCAGGTTTTCAGCTCGGTACCGTGCTTTGTCTCGAAAATAGTGCAGTTTGAATTTCAGTTTTTCACAGTGCGTGACATGTTGACAGCTTTCGAAAAACATGCCAGTTGCATAGAAAACATCGATTTCCCTCGTGTTTTTGTGGCCTAAACCGCCAATATACTAGGAGACGTGTGTATACGAATGTTTGCTAGCTCATTATACAGCAGAGAAGTGTTAAAGACAGCCAAACTAAATTCCAGATGTTTCTACAGGTTTCCGGCCGCCATGTTGGTGTACTACTGCAGTACACCAACATGGCGCCTCCATACTAATCTCTACAAATTTGAGAAATATATTTTGCCGAATAACTCAAGTACGGAATATCGCACAGCTCTGAGACTTGGACCCGTTGTTTATTTATTCCTCTTCTATTACATTTCCCTTTCTTGACTCAATTTCTTAAATGGTAAGCGATTTATGTTTTCACTTGCGTGACGTGCAACCCAAGAATTGCAACAAAACAGCGTGCGAAGGCGGCGCTTTAACACCATAGTCGCCAAGGCTTCGACCGTTGATAACAAACTGACCCTTACCGGGGTGGCGGACCGTAGTTTGTCAACCGTAGAAATTCTCTATTCCCCTGGATCTACTGGCATGACTGCATTGACTCAGTCGTCCAATCACAGTCACGCCTCCTTCGTGTTGACAAAGTTCAAACGCATTCGCGAAGCCGGAAAGCATTGAAAGGTGCGAGAATGAAAGCCGTAGTAACAAACTTTTGCACATTCATGCCGCTTTTATTACTTAATAGGATTTTGTACGCAGTAAGCTGTTCGCGATCGTAACTGTATTTATCAAGCCTTCAAGGAATTAACATTAATTATGCTAATAAAATTTGTTCCCGTAGTTTATCAAGCGCATTTTTTTTTATTTCCCTGGGTCTCCCGACGCGAGTGTTTTCTCTCAGATGCTAATAATTAAATTTCACTGGCTTCAATAAGTCCAGCCACAAAATATTCGTAGCACAATATCCTACGCGAACAAAGTTTATTTGCGTGTCAATATATATTCCTTGAAGGCTTGAGTCAATGCAGTCATGACGTGATCAGAACCTACGGGACTATCTAGTCAGAAGCACTCTCACTAACCCGACTACAGCTGATGAGGTACTTTCCCTGTGGCCGGTTTTGCTGCAACACCTGCCTCCACACCAATCCCTCCACATTTATCGATACTCCAGGTGAACGGATCACTTTTACATCGAAATACACCTGTGTCATCAAATGCCACGGGTGTCACAAGATCTATATCGGAGAAACTGGTAGACGCTTGGGTGACAGAGTTAGGGAACATCTACGCTCCATAAGACTACCAGACTCCGATCTTCCTGTCGGAGGCCATCTTGCTTCCCCGGGCACACTACTCAGGGCATGCTGGTCTCTGTAATCCGTTCGGGTTGCAGGGATGCCACAGACAGACGTAGTTTTGAGGCCAGGATGATTTTCATACACCGCACACTACAGCCTGGTGGTCTCAATGTGGACTTTGGTTTCATACAAAGTCAGCGCGCGCTGTAACCGTTGCGTTTTTTTTTTTTTTTTGCGTTACGTTGCACGCGCATTTTCCAGTTGCTTTCAAACCACTGAGGAAGAGGGAGTACCCTCTTGGGCGCAAATTTGAACCTCATTTAATATTCATGTACTTGCCAGAGATGTTCTTCACTCTGTTGTCGAGGAAAGCCCGGTGTTCTTTAAATGGTAACAATCTTTGTAGCAATTCACTTTTAGTCCTGGAGGCCTTAAGTTTAAGACTACTACACTATTATTTTTATCTCTTAGCTTTTTTCACACTTTTTTTGTATTCAATTTTAATTTTTTTTTCGCAGTCCTTTTCGTATATATTTCCATCCGCGCGCTAACTTTTATTCAAGATGTATTACAAGGTTATCGTAACTTTTTTGTGTTGAGCGATTCAAGGAAAGCTTTATATTGTAACCTGCATTGCGATAAATGTAAGTCCAGAAAACCAGACGATAATAAGCTAACTTAGTTAAGAGTTTAAAAAATAGTAAACGGTTCAGCGTGTAATAACGAGTTAGTTGCAAGCGGGAGGTAGCTAACCATGAAAGAAGCGTAAGAGTCGAACGAGGCGATAGCCGCCAGTTGAGAGCTTAGCAAACCTCCCAAGTACAAGTATAACTCGATGGTACACAATCAGCCGTATTGAAAACATCCTATGACAGTTTGGGACATACTTTCTCTTCTTAATTAATTTGAATACCCTTCGCTCACTAACATGTCGAGCTGGCTTTCACTTAACCATGTAAATCGCATTACCAGTGGGTCGGGTAAAATACCCACTAACGAGTTAAAATCTTTCTTTTTTCTTATAAAGCTGCAAAGAAATTGCAGCACAAGTTTCAAGTTTTTGGCGATAGGAGGGTCGGTCATTATTTTATGCTGAGGAAAAAGGCGCTTTTTTACCGGCGCATGTGTCCGTGTTCTCGTCATAAATATTCACCAATGGTCAAGTAATAAATGGGTAACTTATCAATCAAAGCAACAGGCGTAGCTCAATTGCTTAGTACGCGGCTTTCGGAGCAAAAGGTCCCAGTTCAATCCTCAGTGACTTCAACGTCTGTTTCCACTTTTTCGATTTTCTGATCCGTGTAGCTATATCTTTTAATATCCGTAAAACGGAGCACTGGCAGAGGGTGGTAAAAGGAGAACCGACAGCTTCCATGGATGCCAGCTTCGTAACTAAAGGACCTACCGACGTTAACCAAAAAAAAGTGGCTTTACCTTTATCTTTACCTAGTGAGCCTACTTCTGTTGTGCTATAATTTTCCTTTCTATTTAGCAGTTTTATGCCTTTGATATCTGGTCGAACCAACATTGTATTTGACGTGCGAAGGGTTGGTTTTAAAGAAAGTATGCAAGTACTTGTAAATATGTAAAGCCACAAAATTTAGATGAATATACTGACAAAATATTAGTAAAAATCGGGCGTGAAAATGGACTTACAGAATTTATAGAGCGTAAAGAGATCAAGTTTCAATCTAGGCAAATACTTTGAATTCCTTTTTAGACATGTGGAAAAGTGATGCAGCGATTGTCGCCAAAGACATGAAAACCCTGTTCGTGTTCTCGATTTTTGTTGTCATTTGTCAAATTATCAACAAAACGGAGACTCAGCGGTGCCCTACAGTTGGATCTGAGGAGTCCATCTTGGGATGGATGTTGCAAGGACACATCTATCAAACAATGATGGCCAATATTGGACTTCATTGCCTTTCGGCCTGCCTCAAAGATGATCGTTGCCAAAGCTTTAACTTTGTGATTTCTCTCCATATGTGCGAATTCAGTGATCGCACCAAGGAAGCCAGACCTGAGGATTTTATTCCAGATGCAGACAGATATTATTTCAGAAAATACATAAACAGAGGTAAGTGAAATTTAACAAGGCTTGTTGTATGCAAAAAACGGCCAAAACAAAGATAAAGAAATAATACTAGTTTCTGAATTTCAGCCCCACTGGGCTCCATCTCTGAACTAGCAGCCGAGTCCTGCAAGGAAATTAAGATGAGTGAAGGAAGATCACCCAACGGCAAATACTGGATGTCTTCAGTAAAACCAGGGATTCCAGTACTTGCATTTTGCGATATGAAAACCGAAGGTAAGAATAACTTCAATCTTCTTTCATCCTTTTCTCCGTCTCCTCCTTCATCTCCATCTTTATCCCCAGGTAATAACATTCATCTACAATGATATTTGTCTTCATCTCCATCTCGAACACCGTTTTGATTCTCATCCACATTTTCGTATTAATCCTATTTCCATAGTTTATTTCGGATTCTCCTTTACTGGCTTTCTTCACTTTTATCTGCGTCTATAACCTTTATCTTTATTTGACTATATTTCCATCTTCATCCTCTTCATCTTTTAAAGTTAATTCCTTGTTCTTTGTTTAACCTCCACTGTTTACTCCTTCTCCTGTAATTCAGTGAATGCCTTTTTTACTTTTCTTTCCCCTCTTCAGTTTTATTTCTCCACCTCTTTCTTTTCGCTTTTATTATCTTGATGGACTTAAAGCAAAACTCAGGGAGCGGATCCAGAGATCGATCGCATGTTAATTGCGCTTAAATTTGTACTTTTTTTGGGTGTTAAGAGGATCAGAATGATTTTTAGCTTATCTGTCATGCAATTCTAGACTTTTCTAGAACTATGTTACAATCTGTAATATTCCAGAAATTTCTTTCATGTGACTCAGCAGTTTCCACAAATAGTACACCTTGTAATATACTATAAATAGAAACAGAACATTCTAGATGCTTAGAGTAAAGGTATAAAAGCAGGCTTGTAAGTAATAGAAAAAACTCTTTGCCCGAGGGCTTACCCTCGTGGCCGGCTGTGATTGATGGATGCGACAACTGCGATGAAGCTATAATCAACTGCGATAACTATGGAGGAGATATAACCTTTGACCTTGCTATATCCGGAGAGAAGAAAGAGAAGAAAGAGAATAGCTGAAAAGGGAAGAAGATAAAGAGTTCTGAGTTTATTATGAAGTCCTTCGTGAGAGTTTGTGTACACAGAAAGTCCAGTGAGTGGAAAGAATCCAGTGAATCAAGAAGGTCAATAATTGTTGTCTACAGTCCGTGGAACTTGGAGTTCGAAGTTGATCAAGATAAATACCTGTATGGCCATGAAAGACAGTAAGCCCGCTTTGCTTTACGAACTGCTTAACGTAATCTTTAACCTAAGTGAGTAATTGTAACAATGTAAAACTAATTAAATAATAGTAAAAAAGGGTATATGTGACACTTTTCGTGCGTGCCTTATATCGTACTCGGGCTTTATTTTCATTCATGCCTTGTTTGCGGACATCTCTTAGTTATTCCTGCACGTAACATCGGATAGAAGTTGCCTGGCAAAGTGCTAAAAGACAATTGAAAAATGTGAATCAAAGGAACTACCTCCTCCATAACACCGGTCGAATGCGCATGCTCTGTCCATTGAGCTACTAGAACTCCTAAGAAGCTGGGTCGTTTATCTTGGTCATGAATGGACAATGTGTCCCGCTTGGTCGCACTGCGACAGGGTTTATATCGGTGAAACAAGGGGAACTATTGGATCCCGAATAAAAGAACATATCAGAATGGTGAAACAGACGGTGTATTCACATTTAATAAGTCATAACAAACCATCCATACAAGGTATCTCTTGGGTAATCCTCCACAGGAACATCGACGACATCCGCACGCGTAAAATCATTGAAGCGCTAGAAATCCGCAAACATGAAAACGGCATGAATGGTTGCATTGGACGAACTCTAAATTTAGATTAACACCATCAAATTAATGAGCCTTGACATTTCACAGTTATACTAGGTATTTTTTCCATAAACCAATCTTGTATTCATAATCTCTAAACGGCGAAACGTTTGAAGTATTAAACCAATTACAAACATATATGCCTCAAGAAGTTTATTCCTTACTACATTATCTATCGAGGCATGGCTTCACCCTTCTTGTCCTGTTGGCTCGAGAGACCCTCTTAAATTGTATGTAAATTGTCTTCTTATCTCTCGTTCGTTCTCGTTGATCCAGCGTCATCTATGGACATGGGCCCGGGATGACCACGTAATAATTTCCATTCGCTATCTAGATTGGCCATTTCATTTCGCCTAGGCTTGGACCGTGAATCATGGATCCTCCTGTGGGCAGAGATGCGCTGTTGGCTCGAGAGACCCAGGCTCTTAACTTGTATATAAATTGACTTCTCTCTCGTCCGCCTGTGAATCATCGTTCTCGTTGATCTAGCGTAATCTAGTTGGGGAAAAACATGGGCCCGGAATGACCACGCAATAATTCCCATTCGCTATCTAGATTGGCAATGTAGCCAGCATGGTTGCGCTGATAGTGTAGTGGTGATCATACCCAACCGGTAATCAGGGGGACGTGGGTTCAAATCCCGCTCAGAACATAACATGTGTTTCATTTCCAATGAAAACTGTCATCCAGGGGTTGTGTTTAAAACAAATGGCCTAAAGATCACAGTCGAAGCCAACAAAAAATCGTCCACTTCGACCTTACAGATGGAAGCTACAAAGCATACATGAAGCCCAACAACAAACTATCGTACGTCCACCGGCAAAGCAACCACCGCCCAACATTACTGAAAAACATTCCACTCAACATCAACAAAAGACTAACTAACAGTTCATCCAGCAAAGACGTATTTGACGAATCAATTGCCCCATAGACCTTATTCATGAATGGCGGTCACATTTATAATTCTTTTGTCCACGTGCAAATTAGCCTACCAAACCTGATTTTAGAGCAAGAATTCTTTTCAATTCACTGTATGGTATCGAGGCTTGGTAGGCTAATTTGCACTTTGACAAAAGAATTATAAATTAGCCGCCATTTATGAATAAGGTCTATACCAACACGCACTCAACGAAAGTGGATATGATCACAAACTGACTTACAATTCAGAGCCCGCTCCGAAAAACTATCCTTGGTAGAAAGTTCCCACATATCGTCGAAAAATGTTTCCAGAACAACCATCCGCTCTACAAGATTTTCAACAGACACACTCAAGCTAAGCTACTCATGTATGCCAAACATAAAATCCATCATATCGTCACACAGCAAACACGTTCTTTCAGATGCAAATACACCAGCACCGCAACCTGACACCTGCAATTGTAAAAAAAAGCCTGATTGCCCACTCGAGGGAAAATGCCTTCAAACTAACGTAATCTATGAAGCCACAGTCACCACCGAGACAACAACTAATACGTACGTTGGACTAGCAACAAACTTCAAGGAACGCTACAGGAATCACAAAGCATCCTTTCGACCTTCAAACAGAAGAAATGAGACAGAACTTTCCAAACATGTTTGGAACTTATGCACTAGTCAATTGAAACCCCCACCCCCAGGTCCCGGGGAAGGATGGAGGATTATAGCGGTATAGAAGCGCTTTTGAACAATAGTCTGTCCCCTGGGGGTGGTGCATTTGACTAATTTTGACTTTGGGCCCCGTCCCCACGTAAGGCAAGAGTAGAACTGGGAGCAAGCACTGGCATTAGAGTTTCTTAAGATGGCGGAAAGCCTTGAGAAAGGTAAGTCTCCGACGCGGGCTCATGGAATAATTGTGAAATAAAACTGTACTACACGCCTAAATACAAGTTTTAAGTTTAGGGTTAGGTTTAGGCGTTTTAGGGAGCCTGGGCCGTAATGGAGTAAAGACGTGTTTCATGGCCGTCCGCTAAAACAACTACATTTCGTACCCTTTCATGGCTGAAACTATACAAAATTATTAGAAAAGAAAAGATTTTTATCTTCTTCGGAGGAGGAAACTTCACCTCCCATCCGAAAGTCGAAGAACTGCAAGAAACCAAGAGGTTCTAATTTTACTTTCGACACGGCTTCAAACCACGAGGAAGGTACCAACTCCGTAACAACACCAGAGATGTCTGCAAACCTTGATGCAAAACTGGAAGTGATCTTATTTAAGCTAGAGAAATTAGATGCGATTGAAACGTCTGTTAAAGGCCTGCAAGATACACTCGCTCGAATGGACGACCGAATTCGCGCCCTGGAAAGTGTTCAAGCGACGTCAAACCAAGACATAAACGACCTCAAGGACAGTTTAAGTTTCACCGACGACCAACAAAGGAAAACTACCGAAGGCTTTGACACATATAAGGAGCAGATCAACCTTAAGGATAGCAATATCAAAGAAATGGAAAATAAAAATCTCTACCTAGAAGCATATTCCAGGCGTGAGAACATTAAATTCGAGAACATCCAAGAAGAAACTGGACATGGCGCTCACCAAGAAGACACCGAAGATGTGCTTCGTACCTTTCTCGAAACACACCTCAGTTACGAAAAACGCCAGATCGGTCGAGATGCAGCGTGTACATCGCCTAAAGGTAAAGAAATCCAACGCTAGCAATGATACAAAACCAAAACCCATCATAGCTAGATTTTTACGTTACAAGGATTGTGGACGCATTTTTTCTCTGGGCCACTGACTGAAAGGCACCGAATTCCAAATGTACCAAGACTTGCCATACGGCATTGTAGAGAGAAGAAGAAAACAAATGGACACTTTCAAACTCGCAAAGAGGAACAAAATCCCAGCCGCATTCAGTAAGTCCCTGCCTGATAAGCTTTATATTAGAGGGAAATTATAGCCCGTTGGTAAACCACTTGATTTAGCCTTGTGTTAATTTAGCTGTTCATACACTAATCAGTTTTAGCGG
>JALIRR010004556.1:2500-5000 GCA_023091755.1 Montipora sp. Colony 1 RG-2022 | reverse complement strand
CTATGAGCGAACATGTCTCCGCCACATATAAAGTAGATAGATACAACCGCGAAATGCAAGTCTCACCTAGAATTGGCGGAAGCCATATTGCTTTACAAGAACATTAAGTTCAACACTGAGGCCACAATGTTCATGATTTCACACTGTTTCGGAGAGACCGTGAGATGTGGCAATAAAGGTGATGGCGGAATCATTGCTTTTGTCTCAGAAAAACTAAAAGTCAAGAGAACCGACGAGATTGAAGACGAAGACCTCGAAATGATGTGGTTACATATAAACCCCTTCAACTCCAAAAGACCCATTTTGTGTGGGGCATTATATCGTCCTCCTTCGTCAAATACTACCGTTGCCGAAAGAAATTCACATCATGGGGGACTTCAACATCGATAATTTAAAGACAACAGTATATAATCACCACCTCTTCTCCAAAGCTCTTAAGTCTATGCAACTTGTACAGCTCGTAAAAACAGTGACCAGACCAGCTAGTGGTACCTGCCTTGACCACGTTTATAGCTCTCACCCAGAGTTTATTTCCAAAATCTTGGTGCCTAACATTGGTGAGATCATGGATTCACTAAATGCTATCCCGTGGTAGACTTGTTTTGTTCCTTACGACATTAACACCAATCTCTCCGCTTTCGAAACAAAGATAAATGCAGTTCTGGATCAACACATCCCATTCAAAGAAACACGAGTCAAACGAGAAAACCAGGCTCCCTGGATGAATACAAACATAAGAACAGCCATCAAATAACGCGATAAACTGCTTAACATTGCGAGGAAATCAAATCTTCAAACGGACTGGAAACAGTATAAACATTTTAGGTTCGAAACAAAAAACCTAATTAAAAAAGCAGAAAGAAACTACTCCTGCAAATCAATTGACAATAACGAAGGACACCCAAAGGTACGGTAGCCTCGCAGCTCCTACAAGGTCTCACCTGATTGGAGACCACCCTTGAGGTTTAACAAAAGAACAAATAACAGAAACAATGGCCCTTTTGTTTTAGGCCTAGGGTCCATTGTTTCTGTTATTTGTTCTTTTGTTAAACCTCAAGGGTGGTCTCCAATCAGGTGAGACCTTGTAAGAGCTGCGAGGTGACCCCAAAGGTATCTGGAGAGCTCTCAAAACACTCAACGGGACGCGAAAGCAGACGAACGAAAAAATAGCTGAACTGGAAACAGAAAACGGAGTTATCACCTATCCTCTGCAAATTGCCGATACTCTCAACAACATGCATCTCGCCTGGACATAAATAACACTGAAAAATTTAATGACGCTAAGCTTCGTTATTTTGTCACTTCTAGACTTCTTATTATATATACCACCCCTAACTGAAAAGGAAATTCAAGACTATATAAACAAACTACCATCAAACAAAGCCATGGGATATGATGGTATCAGTGTTAAAATCCTAAAAGCAATAGCTCCAGCACTGATTTCCCTTCTGAAGCGGCTAATATAATAGGGACTACCTGAAACAAATTCAGTGAGTGGTCGGAATGCGGTCTTGAACACATTACAAAGTCGCTGACACACTATTTAAATGAAAATAATCTCATTTACAAACATCAATCTGCATTCAGGGAAAATCATTCCACTGAAACAGCTCTTTTTAAACTAATAGATAAAATGTCGTTTACTACAGACAATGATGGCAAGGTAACTGGTCTGATTTCAATCGACTTTAAAAAAGCATTTGGCGTAGTAAACTACAATATTTTACTGCAGAAAGTGAAGATTTATGGAGTTAGCGACCCATCTCTCCAATGGTTTCATTCTTACCTATCAGTTAGGAGGCAGTATGTGAGAGTCAACGCATGTACATCTTCTCTGTTACCCATTAACCAAGTCAAGGTATCCCTCAATGATCCATCATCGGACCTATTATGGCAAGCCGTTTGTAGCAAAATTTATCCTAAGATATATACATTCATCAAACACAAGGTGTTACAAATGAACCCACTGGGAACTCGGAAAAAATCCGAGGCCCAGATGGGATTCAAACCCACGACCCTCCGTGATCTAGTACGGATAATCTAACCACTGAGCTACTGGAGACTCTATGGTGAGCGAGGGTGAAATGTGGGTATTTGACTCGAGCTGCATCACGCAGCCACAGAGTCAAATATCGACTGACAGCATAGCTCATAACTGCCTCGCGCAGTCACACTGAAAGCATCATTGAAATACAGTTGCCTGTATCCCCGTGAACGATGCGGCCAACCAACCACCAAAGTGAGCGAATGTGAGACAATGGTTAACATATATCAAATACAACCACATTTCGCCCTTGCTCACCATAGAGTCTCCAGTAGCTCAGTGGTTAGAGCATCCGTACTAGATCACGGCGGGTCGTGGTTCGAATCACATCTGGGCCTCGCATTTTTTCCGAGTTCCCAGTGGGTTCATTCGTAACACCTTGTATTTGATATATATACATTCAATCCTTTAAATAAAGGCATTCAATGCAATCAATGCTACCAGTGTTGGTTCAAT
>JALIRR010004555.1:17500-22500 GCA_023091755.1 Montipora sp. Colony 1 RG-2022 | reverse complement strand
TATTATTTTTCACCCTGCAAACAGCTCACTGTGCTATTTGATAGCTTAATCATGCCCTTTTTCACTCATGCGGTTTTAAGTAAGAGCGTGTGCCAACGACAGTAAATACCTTTCAAAGATTAATAAATTTCCAAACGAGTTACATTTGTAAGTTGATATCCATTAGTGATGTAATTACAGCGCGAAAATAACCAGCAATCAAAAAACATCATAGACAGGCAAACGTTTATCTACAGCTAATGTGCAAATGAGCGAATCTAACCTATGGTACATCTTATTCCAAAATGGCCACCATTTAAGTATTCTTTTGTTACCTTGCAAGTTGACCCTTATGGTTTCGTTTAAAATATAAAATTCATACATCTTATTCGATGTTTTAACATGCAATACGAACGGATATTTTGCAAGTTGCGTAGTATTTTTCCGAGTCCCACAGGGGCAAGAAAAAATTCGAGCAATGAGCTAAATGTCCGCGATTATTATATGTTAAACCATCGAATGTGATTTATTATTCCACTATGAAAAGGGTGTTATTTTGCTTCAGTTTTATTTGGTACAAAGATTGTTTTTTTAAAAAAATTTATCATCTGTCCTTCAAGGCGAGTGCGAACGATGTTAACAGCACAAAAAGCTAGCCAAATGTCCTTTATGTGGTTGGATAAAAGAAATGGCGCGTGACAAGCGATGACAAGCTAAATTCTCAGGCTTTGCATCGTGTTAAAAGCAACTTCTTTCTTACTACTATATGTATGTTAATATTTGTTGTGAATAATAAAATAAAAATTAAAAAAGAAAAAAAACGTAAACATCAATTAGTTTTACTATAAATCTATTTTCGAGGCCGTAAAGTTCTCGGGATTGTACTCGAGAAACGGGCCTTTGCAGGGTCAGGGTGCATTGCACGATTGGTGCGAGGAAAAGGTGTCGAATGCAGCTTAATATCCAACAAATAAAATTAGTAATATTTCATTTTCTCATAGAACGACAAACGTGGAACTCGTCCAATGTCGGGAAGAGGTCACAAGGCAACAAATGGTAAATCTAGGACTTTACTGCAAGGGATTTAATGTCTCTCTTACTTAGAGTATGTGCATGATGATTACTTTGTTCATTTAATTGCTAGGTCTTGTCCAGAGAAAATGACCGACTTAGTAAGAAGCTAGAGGAGTTAGAAAGGTAACTTTACTGTGTTTACGTTTCTTTTCCATGGTTTTAATGTAAACAACTTCTGATGTTGAATTTAAGTGAAGCTATAATCCTCGCAGTCATGAACGCAATTTTTGCAATTGCGTAAAGAAGCCTGAAAAATTCAGGACTTACACGGGGTTTGAACCCGTGACCTCGCGATACCGTTGCGACGCTCTAACCAACTGAGCTATGAAGCCACTGACGTTGAGAGCTGGTCATTTGTGGGTTCCATTGTTCCCGTGAGGAATGAATCAACGATGAAATGAGATATGAAATGGATCATATATGAAGTGCAGATATGAAATCAAGTGAAGCTATGATCCTCGCAGTTATGATCGCAATTTTTGCAATTGCGTAAAGAAGCCTGAGAAATTCAGGACTTCAACGGGGTTTGAACCCGTGACCTCGCGGTACCGGTGAGACGCTCTAACCAGCTCCCAACGTCAGTGGCTTCAAACTGAGCTCAGTTGGTCATTTGTGGGTTCCAATGTTCCCGTGAGGAATGAATCAACGATGAAATGATATATGAAATGGATCATATATGAACTGTGGATATGAAATCAAGTGAGGCTATGATCCGAGCGTCGCACCGGTATCGGGAGGTCACGGGATCAAACCCCGTTGAAGTCCTGAATTTTTCAGGCTTCTTCACGCAATTGCAAAAATTGCGTTTATAACTGCGAGGATCACAGCTTCACTTGATTTCATATCCGCAGTTCATATATGATCCATTTCATATATCATTTCACCCTTTGATGTTGAATTTGCCGGTGTAAGGAGTGTCCAGAGGAAAACACTCCCCTCTGTTTACTGAAGTTTTAAATTGGGTGGGGGAAAAACCAACAAAGCTATACGATTTTGGGGATCAGGATGTGTTGTGCAGAGGATGGATCCGCCACATTGAGGTGGGCCTTTTATTACAGATTCATAACCGGCTATCGTTAGACCGACCAGGTGAAGATGCTGCATGTATATAACATGTCACCCTCCACGGTCATTAATAATTAACCATTTTCGATCAAGTGCTTTGGCTTAAATTGTGCAGATTAATACTTAACATGGCAAACTATATACTTGGGGCTCATGGTGCTACCGGTTATCGTCTTCTCGTTTCGCGCCAAAATTGTCGGTTTTATGAATGTCATGAAAGTGTTGTACCTGACTGTCACAACTGATCAGGCTGGTGCTTCGGTCATGAACCGTGTCTCCCACTTCTGTGATCGTATGTGTGACGAATTTCAGTCGATCTTAACCTGAGCATAGGAGTTTTTGTATTTTCTCCGGGTGCTCCTGTTAATCTCCGTTGTCAGAATCGATGTCAACGGTACACTGTGATTGCACCGGGACGCACTGTGAATTAGAGCCTAGCTCAAGCTATGTTGTGCTGCACTTGGCCTGGCGGGTTTCATCACACGTAATATATAGATTTAGTCAAGCCTAAAAGCGGAGCTCCCGGGCTAATTATTCTTACAAAGTTATCCTGGCTTGAGCCTGCGATCCAATTGAAACCCAGTACCTGGTCAGCGATCAACTTAAAAAAAGCTGACCTCGTTGAGCTCTAAACTTGAGCGCGAGATATGGTCACGTGATACTGGTCACATTGGCATACATGGAGGGATGGAGTTGCGTACGGTCGTACGGTGACTAAAACTAAATTTTCTCGCCCAGATGGGTCACCATATTCTTACCCATGGTGCTCCGTACGCGCGCTAAGCGTCATTTGCTAACAGAGCTAGAGACCCTTGGAATTATCGGACACTTAACATAATGCCATTCTTGATAACTTCATCGGTTTCTTCCAGGTTTGTCAATACAAGAGTTTTACGACACGTCTTTGCGTTTATTCTCGCTGCTGTAGAAGGGAGGCATCACTGGATTAAAAATTTGGTTTTATCAACGGAGTTGATAATGTAAATTGGCCACCGTACAGAGATTCTAAAGCTGACGTTTCGAGCGTTAGCTCTTCGTCAGAGCGAATCGAGGAATTGTGGGTTATGTGTAGTTTTTATAGTAGAGCAGGAGCTAAAAAAATAGGAATACATTAGTTAAATGAAAAGGATTAATCACTGGATTAATTTTGGTTTTAGTCTTACGGCTGTGACTTGAGTTCAGTTGAAATTTACATACGTGCGACGCACTTTGTCGGTTGTTGCAGAGTTATAGTTTCATCGCCAATGTCCCTGAGGGCTTTCTCAGGTGTGGACTCGCTGAGGAGTGTGGAACGCACCAGCTCCCTCCCCGACGAATATTTCAAAACCTCTGTCCCAGGCCATTCCGCTGGCGATAGGCATCCGTCGCCCTTAGCCAAAGAGGGAAGCCATTTGGAAAGAAGAAATTCGCACCCACGTAAGAGAAATAATCAACTTTTAGTTGTGCCTATAACTTTCTTTAGTGTTTTTTATACAGTTTCCAATTGTTTGCATTGGTATCCTTGCCCTCGACACAGATGTACCGTATAATTTAGTGAGATATGTCACGACTTATGTTGGCGAATTGTTGCCATTTTCGCCATTGCGTGCGTCTTCTTTGAGCTGTGACCAAAGATGATTTTTGAGCGTCAAACGGTAGTCGTTCCTACAGTACAAGAATGGACCTGAAATTGCCAGGACATTGAAGGTGTATAAAGTCCTAGGTTTTCGTGCTGTGCTCCAAATAACATAAGATCTTGTACATCGTCATCTCCCCAGTATAAGCGGATTTATTTGTCATTTATAGTGCAGTCGAAAGACCGTCGTCGTGCCAGCGATCCTACCCCTCCCATTGTGACGACAAAATTCCCGCCTATTCTGAACGGGCCGTACCCAAACTTCGTTGGTCAGGGTGGATGGTCGGAGGTACCGGAAGCAGGTCCGTCTCAACTGCAACAAGCTGTCCCAGGTAAGGCCGATTAATAAGGTGTTTGTCCAGGAATAGAACTTGACGAAGAGTTCTTTGAAACTTTGCTTTGAGGACTTCAAGCTAACCACGGAACTGTCCCAAAAAGTGCACTATTTCCACAACCAGGGAATCAAAGTCGGCGTAAATGAAGCATTACTGCTTATTTAAATAAAAGAAGCTCTATTTTCAAAATAAAATTTTGTGTCTTTGAAGTAACCAAGACTTAATTCTTTATGAAGGTGATTCGAATTTTTAACGCGAAAACAGCAAAAATACCCCATTTTACGAGCCTGCTGACGCGTAAACAAGCACGTGACTCCATTTTTTTATTGCATTTTTTTAACGTTCATATCATGAATGTTAAGTATGCCAAGTTTCCAAAAAAGTTTGATAGTAGAACAATTTCAAGGGAATTACCTTAAGTTGAGGATGGTCATTATGCGCTGTTGTGCAGAACTACGCTAACTTAGGAAACGAAAAGATGATTTTCGGCGTTCCATTTCCGTTTAATACAGCATAGTTTAAGGGAACAAAAATATAAAAGAATCTGACCCAAGATATTGGAACAATCGTGTGAAACTGATTAAATGTCAGGAATCTCGCCCAGACTGGAGTTTGAATTGAGTAAGGTCTCTCGTAACTTATGTCATACCTTACCATCCGTAGTGGTAAATCCATTGATGCGTTTTGCGATTTTTTTCTTGAGGAGACAGCGGTGGTTAGGGAAAGCATGTAATTCCTTGTGTCCGCTTTTCCTTAACTGATATGTTGCTTGACCAGTTCTCTTTTTAATTTGTTTTAGAGCCAAACAACAACATTGTTGTGAAACTACCACAGGCTTATTCTGTACCAGATTCCTCGCACAAGTCAAAGCTTGCTACGAGCACGTAAGTACAATGTACCGTGGATTCCATCCTTGATCATCGACAGCGACT
>JALIRR010004555.1:0-12500 GCA_023091755.1 Montipora sp. Colony 1 RG-2022 | reverse complement strand
ACGGATTAGGCTTGGCATCAATAAAAATCCGCCATTTTAGCAATGTGCCTGCGCTACTGCGCGCAGTAGGGTTGCACAATGCAAAACCAGGGAATCACCTTAAGTTGCCAGGAGTCTGTCTTACAGGGAAGATATCGTTGACGTCACCTATTGCCATTACAGCCTCATGGCTGTCGAAACAAAGGGTCTTTTTGTTCCTGTAGTTGCCACATCTGAACAACAAAAGCAATGTTTGTAAACAGATATCTTTCCTATATGCGTACCTTTGTTTTGGAGCAGGGACAGAAGGTCGTCACGGTCTAAAGCGAATCCTTCGTCGCTTGGCTTCCCAAGCTTGCTAAATGCTTCGTGAAGGTCAAACGGTGATATTCCAAACGCTGGACGATGATTAACATATACTGTGAGGAGATAGAAGAAATAATCGTAGTAATCAACACTAGTTTATCACTTCAGTCACTACAGAACGTTTTCAACCAACCTCTAGGGACACCAATAACAATAAAGAAATGTACGACTTCTGGTGGACGAACAAAAGAGGTTAACTATCAATAGAGAATAATTTCAGTACAGTTATGACTTAGAGTTAGAGTTAACGACTGCCAAAATCCTGAATTCAAGATTTTGGACTGCTAAAATCCTGAATTCAAGATTTTGGAAGTCCAAAATCTTGAATTCAGGATTTTGGCAGTCCAAAATCGTGAATTCAGGATTTTGGAAACTTAACTCTAACTCTACGACATAACTCTATGAAAATAACTCTACGAATAACTGTCCCCTGAGAGATCTTTTGTTTTCGTCCACTTGCATGGCGGCGATGACGTCACATGAAAACCTCCTATTAATGGCTTCCTCAGTGATGCTGGGGGTTTGTAGTTAGCCCCTATGAAAAATACCATAATACTCTTTTGTTTGCCCTCCAAACGTTTGCATAAGCATTGTTTCCAGTTTCTGTTGGGACCATTGTAAGAGAAAATAAAAACAATGATTAATGATTATTTTGGATTTTGGATTATTTTTGGATTAATCATTATTTTGGAGGGACAAACGTTTTTTGATGCGGCTAATAGCTGTTGGAGATAAAGTTTGCACCTTTTCAAACCAAAGATGAAAACAATTTTTAGGACACAATATATCAAATTTCGATAACTTATTTTTAGTTTTGGTCAAAGTAGTCATGAGAATATTCTGACAACGATACTTTATGTTTGTTGAGACTGATCTTGAGTGGGAAAAAAGTTAAGATAAATCATCAAAGAACTAATTAAAAGCTTTTAAGCAAGCAACCGTGGACATTAACCCTGCTGGTGTACGTTCGATCAACTGGCTTGATGTGATCGGATAATTACAAGCTGAACAAGTAAATATTCTGAGCGAGAGCAGATGCAACGTGGATTTGACTGGCACTGGCGATGACGGGGCAGATTTCAGGTGCCTTCGTATTCGTATTCCGCCAATGTCAGTCATTCATATTGGCCCTTAGAATTAGATAAATTATAGGTGGTTTTGCAACCATTCTCAAGAGGCAAAGATAACATTGCTGCAATGGTGGTGGACGAACAAAGGAAGCTATATCGATTTTGTTTTTGTCCACCAATGATGACGTCACGTGTAAACTACTTACACTTTATAAATTCTCCCAAATCAATCTCTGTGACGTACTTTCCAGTGGTAACATAATTACTAAATTTCAATTCGTTGATCATGTCATCGACCTGAAAGAAGCAGCAAAGAAATTTCATTTACCAATACGAGATAAGATACAGCTGAAAGTAGCGCTCTTAACGTTGATGATCGTTTTAAGGTCTTAACATTACTAAGGATATAAACTACGAAGGGCGCAGCTTAACGAGATCTTTATTAACCGTTTCATTCCCAAGATAAAAATGTTCATTCTCCTAACTCGTGCCATAGATTTCTTTGTTCGGTAGTCATGAGAATTTGCTGTTATATCAAGATCACACCTCTTAAGCTAATAATTATGTTCAGTCTCAATGCCTTTTTATTTTCGTTGAAATTGTGAGGAGAATTTACATGCTGATCAATTCAGAAAGTTAAAGGGTTTAATGACCCGAAAGCGTATACTGTCCATGTAAGACCTCAGAGCACAGTACCACCAAGAGAAAAACCCACGAAAACGCTTTTCCGAACTTTTGTACACGTGGTTTCTCCTTATGTTCCTAACTTTCCTCAGTCGAAAATCTAAAAAGATCCCAATTTGCAATTGACAAAAGTCCAGAAAGAACTACGATAAAACAACCACACAAGATTGTTTTCATGGCATAAGCGTTTCTCCCATAAATCCGGGAACTTTTATTTGAAACTCTCCCTGTCAATCTCCCTGTCAATGTGTCAATCAATCAAATAAATTTCCAGTGAAATTTCGCTCTACAAAAAAAATTCTTGAATGAAAAAAATGGGGAGAAGAAAATAATCCTGAACATACGCCTCATCTCAAACCGTCGTGTTTTTACAGGGTGATGCGTTAAGTCATACCTCTTGTTCAGTTGGGTAGAATCCCAGAGCTCGCATGATGTAGGGCACCTGTGCCAAAGGCACCTTTGTAGATACCTGCCTTGTTTCTGTGGTATCCACACCTTGGCTGCGAACAGAAACAGACATGTTCGTTAGTTTGTTGTAACATTCATACTTTTTAGCATGCATATTACAAATAATTGTATAAAAAAGAGTGACGAGGAAAATAATCGAGATCTTAGTGACCGAAACTCTTTTGAAACGTCCTGTAGCTACGAATACACTATAGGTGTTTCACTAACAGTAGTTTTTGAAATTTTATGGAAGAATTTAACTCGAGTTGTTCCACTGGTTGTAACAGATGAAAAAAAAAAAAAAGAATTGAGTGCTATGCTTGACGTAAGAGTTGTAAAACAAAGGCTGGTACGCTTCTGAAGAAACAATGAGTTCTATGGTCGCTACTGCATCATTTTAAAAGTGAGAGAACGGTCAATGTAAACCCCCTCCCCGGGACTAGGTGGGGATTAGTGGGGAAAAGAAGGTGATTTGAGGGAAATCGTACCCCCGAGGTGGTGGGGGATTGGGTAATATTTGTATTTCACCGCCCCCAGGTTGGGTGGGGATTTGTCGTGAGCCGGCTGTTGCGAGGTCAGCGGTTGTTCATCCCAAACATCAACTCGTGTGCTTTTCCTTGAAGGATCCTCGAGAGATGAGTGCTTTTGTTACAAGGTATGTCTGAAAACCAGCTTTGCTGAGCCATTTACCGTGTTTAAATAAAGTTGATTGATTGATTATTTGCTAGAACTGTGCTTCATTGTTCTCGCTTTTCAGGCTCCTAATCCAGTACATTTCAGGCAAGGGAGGCCCCACATGGTGGAGCATTTGAGGACTTTGGTAGGTGGACAGCTTCCCCAGGGTGAGGGGAATTTGTTTATATGTGACATTAGGTCTGTAACAAATCCCCACCTTGTCCCGGGGTGGGGGTGTACATTGACTCCTGTATTACACGTAATGATTTTGACACTGACCTCCTTATCTGTGCGTAATAGAAGTAGTCCTCGAGCTCTGCAAATAGTTCACCATCTCGGCCACCCTCTAAAAGACCATAAAAAGGCACTAGGCCCTCTCCTCCAAGAGCAGCAGCAGCTTCCAAAGCACTACAAGAGAAAGGAAACAATATTACTAACATTTATTTTGCCGCGGGTTAAATAGACAAGACATTGAAACAACCTATTGTAGTTCTAACGTGATTGCTGGCAATCGAACCGGTATTAGCGAGAGTTGTGTTAAATTATGTGTTTAAGGTGATTTTTACCAAAGTCAACAGTTTAAACTCATACTCAAGGTTAATTTCCCACATCAACACACTGCAGTCTTCTCCGCCAGCAGTAAACAGATATTTGCCGTCATAAGAACACACCAGGTTAGACACCTTGAAGAAAAAAAAACTTTCATGTTTACCGTGTTATTTTTGTACAATGAACTCATTAAAACTATTTTGTTCATTTCTAATCTAAAGTTAGCAGGAATGCTACTCATTACAATATAAAAAAAAAACTCAACTTTTACTCGACTTTTATCAACCACTTAACGAATTCTCACTGGCTTCCCACCATGTGACTAAAAAAAGGTGTTTTAGATAGGCTTTTCGTAAAACCCAGTTTTCACTAGCGAAGCACAAGGGCAAGGATCACAATTGTTTCCTTTTCCTTGTGTTTGCGCTTATGCTTGCGTTGTGTGAAAACGGCACGTAACGCAAGCACAACACAAGCTGTGACGTTCGTCCAATGAAAAAGACCCCTTCCAGATTCGACTCGCAGCGCCTCGTTGCAAGAGAGAACATAGAACTAGTGAGCTCTTTGTCTCTATTTCGCGAGCTTGTGCTTGCGTTATGGTTCGTTGTCACTTGACACAAATGTCTTTTGCTTGCTTTTCTTCGATCTTTCACAACCTGATCTTTTCCCCTGGTCTTCCTCTTACCGAGAAAACTCTACGAATAAGTGGAACGAGTTTTCCAACAGAAGAGCAGACAAAAAAGGACACCGATTTTTCTAATTCCAGTATGTAACAAGTCAATGCGGCGCAAGTCTTAAAAAGCGTCTCGAAGGTAATCGTGTTTGAAACCCCGTGTAAACTATAATAGTTACATTTATGGACAACTGTTAAAAAGTATGATGCATACTCCTTCTGGGTGAGCAATCAAAGCCATAGTTTTGTGTGGGTTACCATCCAAAGGCAAACACTGCAGGCCAACCTAATGAAAAATTAACAATAAAAGCAGTCGTTTACACCTGGTCAATTAAAGCGCGTTTTTCAAAACAAAACAAAAATGGTGCGAACTCAACAAAAAGCTTTAACAACGAAACATAGGCGAACTTGTATCAGTTCCGCGGCGGCATAAAGGAGAGTCCCCCTTGAATCCACAGTTCGAAGAAGCGAATTTCATACAACTTTCAAGATGAGTCGACGTCTGATACCGAACGACAAGCTAGATGTAGCTCTGCTAATATTAATTTTCACTTCCCACTCTTTTACCTTATCCAAAGTGATGTAAGCAAGATATCGAGTCGTTCTATCATTGCAGGGTGGCAGCGCAATTAACCTAGGAAAAAGCAAATGGAGAACCCAAATGAACAAACTGTGCTCACGAAAATACCCTCTTTTTAACCGCCTCAAGTATATTACACAAAAATTGGGATGCGGTCTGTCAAACAGGCCATCTGCATACCTCCTTAGCGGAGTACCATAGGTTGGTCCTAGCAGCGTTCGTCTACACATTTTCGTAGTGGAATTGTATAGCTTTAGTTTGAACTGGAATGAAAACAAACATGCTCTAAACACCTTAAATTTATAAAGCAAGACGTTAATTGGCTAAATAGCCGAATTGTCAGTCTCGAAATTACACTCTCCGTATGGGACTCAAGGACGATGCTATTATAAGTTTCGTAAACGGTCGTTGCCATTTATGACAGTCGATGGCATTCTTAGTAACCAAGGCTTTTTATTCGGTTAGCTTTCAATAAATTGTTAGGGTTAGCTTCATTTCAATTCTTTAAAATTGCGATTTTTAGAGCGGTTGTCTCGGTAGTGTAGAGGTTAAGAGCGATATCGTTCTCTCACCTTTTTCTAAGTTTTTTTTCTTAACTTTTTTTCTAAGGTTTTTTCTAAGTTTTTTGTTTTCAAAATTTTAAGTGACATACGCCGCTAATCTAGTCCTAGATTAAGTATTTTTTTCCTCATTCCCAACAGACAAACTTAACAGTGAAAATTGTTCGAAGCGTCGTCCAAATGGCAACGACCGTTGCGGAGGCGATGTAGCCCAGTTTTACGAGGAAACCCCAGGTTAATATCTCTCCATTTATACTGACTGGATTCGTCTTAGGCGGTTCAGTACGCAGCCAGCTTTGAAAAAAAGATACCAACAATCTTATTAATGCATCTAAAAAGAAACATTTATCGGTGCATACGGCGTCGTTTAACTGAAGACGCTTCCATTCTTATGTCTCGGGAGATTCTGTAAGTCTGAACATAATTATTCGGATGTACGGGGCACGCACATGTGCGGTACAAATCAAATACCAAAATCTCTTATTCTGTATTATCTGCACTGCAGACGTGGTTAAAAGTTTGATGCTTGTTGAAGAATAGACTTGCAGAGCCATAATACAAGTAATCAATGGTCGCTGGCATAGAGTAAAATCAGAGCAACTAGGTAGGATTTTGGTCACCTGACAACGCGCAACTTTGGATGCTAAACCAAAACTGACAGCTGTATTTGACGGCAACAATTGTGTCTTTTGAAGGAACACATTTTGAAATCTACTCTATGTGGCACGAAACCTCTTATGCTGTATGGGGGAATTAGTAAGGTACCTGATCATTGGCCACAACCAAGAAATTCTCTTTAACGATGGGTGGATACCAAGTGAAGCATTGAGGTACTGCACTTTGTTCAATTCTTTCGGAGCTGATAAGTCGCAGGTCATCGGTACTGCTGTTCACAAGATCATACTCGACCTGCGAGAAATAAGTCAGTTAAAAGTCAAGGGGTCAATAAATATTATTATCTTGACAAATTAAAGCCAACCCTGTCATTATTCTTAAATAGTTTAGCTACCACATCGTAAAATTCTTAACAATATTTATCACATGCCATGTCCTTACACAGCAATGGAATACTCTTTACACCCTTTAATTCCCCTAAAATTTATTTTCACAGTAACTTTTTAATTATAACCGACAACTTTTACAGTCAATCAGTTGTCCTTAAAGTAATAAAATAAAGGTCTACTGGAAAACACAATGTCTTGAGAAACCACAATTGAAGTTAAAGAATAAAATAAACAAATCAAAGGTACACAATACCAGCACTCTATCCTGGCCCAATGAAAGTAAACGAGGAAGGTTACTGTCTAGAGCGATTCCAAAGGAAATGTCTGCACAAAAATTAAAACACTCACATTTTATTACAACATCCGTTATAAGGCCCACCTTCAACTGACGGGCATGGCGTGCCATGGAACAATTTTCATATATGAAAATCCAGCCAAAACTGAAATTCATCCAATCAGATCGCTGCGATAAGCAATGCGAATAACATAAACAAACGGTCGAAAAGCCTGTCGGTTGTAGATGGGGCTTTAACAATACACCAAGGCAATTAAAAAAATTAACAAACCAAAAGGTTGAACATGCAGCAGAGTTACAGGAGACTTTAAATGTGCTTTAGGAAGTCTGTTTCTTCTTCAGCAGGTTATTGTCAGAAAGCATAATGTTTTTTCCTTACCCTGTATAGTCTTGTAATGTGCTCTTTGTTTGCCAATGTAAACCCACGGCTGATCCAAATCATCTTTCTGAGCTTTGAAGACTGTTACACAACGATCTAGATCCTGAGAAAGAAAAACTCTAATTTATACTAAATTTAACTTAAGGTTACGGAACAGGTTCGCGGGTGCGTTGCGGAAAACCATCATGACGGGCGCGTAATATTCAGCGAAATTTTACAAAAGTGCCTAAACCTATACGTCATTTTAAAGCTTACAGAACCAAGAATGACGTGGAAATTTTTTTGACTGGTGAAATTGAATATAAAAATTAATGTCCTGCGATCAGTAAATGCAAAATGAAGCAATTTTTTTTATAACTGCGGGAAACTCGCGTCGGATTTTGGCCTCACTAACTCAGTAACACTTAGCAGATGTTTGCCTTGAAAAGGGTGTCGCGCTTTAGCTTATTTGTTTTCGTTTTAAAGATATAATTCCTAACGCTAAATCAATCCAAGAAATCGCGGTATGTCGCTGAACTTTGAATTATAATAACTTTTTTTGAAAGCTGATCTAACGATTCCCCGACACCCTTTTGAAGGCAAACATCTGCTATTTTATGCAGTCGTCATTTTCTTCGTAAGGCCAAAATCCGACGCGAGTTTGACGCATTTATAAAAAAATCGCTTGATTTTGCATTTACTGATCGCAGTACAGTTTATATTCATTTTCACCAATTGAAAACATTTCCAAGTCATTCTTGGTTCTGTAAGCTTTAAAATGATGTATAGGTTTAGGCACGCCCGTCAGGATGGTTTTCCGCAATGCACCCGCAAACCTGTTCCGTAACCTTAAAAGTAACAGCTTCCCATAAAAAATGCTATTGCAAACTGAACCTCACATTCATCAGGAATTTTGATTAGGAATAAACTTTGCATTTTTCAAGCTTCCTTCAGATCTTTTTACTCTCTTTAGAGCCGTAAAAAGCGCAGCTGTTTTTGTCCTTTGAGAGCCAGCCTTTTCATGCTTCCTTATTCCAAGGGAAGAAGACAAAGTTGTTGTCAGACAGTATGAATTTATCTCAGCATTCCATTCCAACTCACTTTACTCGTAAGATGATGTCCATTCAATACGCTACAAACTCGCATTTCCCACTCCGACCGACCTCTCTTCACCAACTTGAGTTTAGTGGTAGCCAAGCAAATAGAGCTACCGAGGAACATCATTTATTTTAATCAAGGCAATTAATGATCAAGTCAGCAACGTCCTCTCATTTCACACTAAATCACACACTTGTACATGAAAACCCTGTTCTAATACAATGCATAATTCATCACTGGTGTCGCTTTTAAACATTGCAACTAAATTTGGTTTTGAGTTAAACAACTAAGGCCCGTTTTAAACGTCGCATTTTACATGTGCCGAATCTAATGCAAATAAGAAAAATCTATTGTTTTCGTTCATTTTCATTACATTCGGCCCATGTAAAATGCGACGTTTAAAACGGGCCTAAGATTAACTTACACTAGTAGCTAAATAGCTGGAGTCATGAGAGAATTTAATGTTCGTTATACAGTCATGACAATGACTGAACACAGCAAGTCCATCGCCACATCCCTCTTCCTTCAATGTCAATCCATCCAGGATGCGAACACTTCCATTAGTGAATGCAATTGCTGTGGATAAAGCTCAAGTAAGTACAAGCAGCGAAAGAGAAAGCACTGTTTAATGGCAGAGTAAAATATAATTTTGCATAATGTATGTAGAAGTGATATCCACATTTCACTCACTGTATGAATACAAAAAAGAAGGCAGATACTAGGTACATGTAAGTACATGTGTGGCAGATGCCTTCACATTTTGGGATGACACCCCACTTGGTGTGAATAAATCTGCAGGTGGCTGGGTATGCAGAAATACACAAGCCAAAACGTTGAGCTAAAACAGCTAATGAGGAAATAGTTTCTAAAGAAACTTTGGCACTGCATCAGTGAGTGGGTTGAACATTGCGACAGAGCCGATAAAAGTAAATTAACCACCAGAAGATAGGAAAGCTGAGGTTAAGAGAGTGAAACAATTGGTTTTTGTGGAGTGAATTCGCTTTAAGGTGGTCAATTCACTTTTATCGACTCAGTTGATGCAACCAAATTTCCAAGATTTGAGCTGTAAAATGTGTTCATGAGCCTATAAAGGCAAATGCGATTGTTACAGTCTATCCCCCACCCCCCTTCCCCCTTCCTAAGAGCAATATCTCAAAGTAAGAATTTAACCAAATAAAACAGTATGGAACCATGTTGTGCTGCGTAATGTTGGAGTGATAACCCTAAAAATTAATGTCATGTATGCATTACATTACAGCACCACTCTGTCTGCAGTCCACATGATCATTCTTAACTGAGATACCTAATTGCATGGACCTTAAACAAGGCACTGCTCAAGAATAGCAAATTGCAGTTTTCCTAAAAGATCTGGCACCTACCCAAGAGATCCCCTGAGGGATTGAATGTCAAACACTGGATCTTCAGTTGCCGCTGATCAAACACTCGACTCATCAGAAGTTCTCTGCAGAAAATGAAAGCAAAGAAATAAAGAACACAAGAAAGTTGCGGAAACGATGAGAAGGGGTTTGGGTGAACCTTATCAAGGTGGCAGGCCTTGCAATACTTCAGATGAAAAGAGCTCAGGATTCTCAGTAGATTTGGCAATTTCAGACAGCAAAATTGCAAGAACAGGTGGTTTATGACTCAGCCCAACGGGCAGAGTACAAGGCCCATAGGGCTGAGCCTCTTGGGGGTTCGAAATTTTAGGTTTCTAGAGGTGCATTTTCCTGCATTCTGGAGGTCGAGTTTCTAGTTGAGACCATTTAATATCCGTAGATTAATTTCGTTCAACAAGAAGTGCTCGAAATTTAAGCCTGCGACACACAAGGTGATTTTGTTCGCCAATCGCTGTGATCAGCCAAAATTGCCTAGTGTGCCCAGTGCTGTGATTGAGATTTTTGCCGATCTCTGCGATCGGCGTATAAAATCACTGATATCTAGCATTTCCGGCGGTCATCTCTCTCCCCTGAAAAAGAAGGTGACATATATTTATGACTGCCAGAAATACATGTACATCATTCTGCGTTCGCAAGCTAAGCCGTCCTGAGCTGATGTATTATTTTTGTACATATTACGAAACCTACACAAGTAGCAAATTTAGAAATGCGTAACATCCAAAGTTTTGTCATGAAGCGAGTAGCAAATAACCGATCATTGTCTTTATCTAAATGTCATCCTTTTCAACATAAGTTTACAAGTGTATGTTTTGAATATGTATTTGTTTAATACCGGTAACGAGAATTTTATAGCCTGAACAGGCTGCTACCTTCATGCTCACAACCGGCAGATTTCCACCAGTTGCCGGCTTCTGCTGAGAACCCTGAGAGCTACAGTGTACATGAACCATGTCAACTTACTTTTTCTCATAATCCCACAGCTGTAGTAATCCTGAGTAACCTCCAACACAAAGTCTTGGCCTTGAAGGTAATTTAACATGTTCATGTGAGTCTCAAATTCTGAATTTAAAACTACAAACTGTAACAACATTGAAAATGGGATACTAACAATGATAATTACAGTATATACAAGGAACTTACTCTGAGGGATGGCGTGCTAGTGCGTGTGTGTCACTGTCATGTTCTTTAAGAATAAACTGGAATCAGGAAAAAAAAAACCTTGAACGTGGGCAAATTGAAGCAAATAATAAACACTAGTTAACCTATCTTGTGTTTCCACAAAACTTGACCAATGTGCAACTTTGCTAAAATACATATAAACTGCCAGCCTCTCGCCCAATTGGCTTTCATTTCACATGGATGGGTTCTTGTTCATCAACATGTATACATGTCAGTCGATTTTTGGCCATCTCATCTCCACGCTGTTTCTATGGCATCACTTTTAGTGATTAACTCTGACAGCTATTATTATAATAATAATTATTATTACACTCGTCAACATTGGCTGAGCTTAGGGGCTGGGAAGAGATCAGTCAGGAGGTATCCATGACAACCCCAGCTATGAGTGGCTGCCACAACAGTCACTGTTAGCCTTAAGCAATCAGTAGAATACTTACAGACCCCAAAGTTACTGGAAAGTGGAATGAGAGGGAAGACTATTGCAATGGTAAAGCCATAGACCACAGCGATCCATGTATGACCACATGGAGCTCCCATATTTTCCCACGGTCAGTCAAAAGCAGACAACTGCAGGATTGTCTGAACTCAAAGTTTAACCTGCTTAAATTGCATTAGGCCACATAATTTAATAAAAGAACTTTATTTTCACACAATAATGTTTAAAGCTGAATAGCTTGTGGGGTTGTGCAAAAATCAAATCAATTCAAATTAATACATATCTAAATTTGGTTTTTTCTGAGAGGGGAAAACTGGAGTACCCAGAGAAAAACCTCTCAGAGCAGAGTAGAGAGGCGAGTGCTCTCACCACTGCGCCATCCCTGCTCTCCTAAAACAGAAAAACTGTTTACAACACTAAACAGAAAAACCTATTCCCCCACAAGGCAAAAAATAATATACAATATGACAAATGGCTCACCTGAAGTTTGCTTCCATCAGTACAGAAATAAGCTACATTAGCTGTCAAGGTACTGATAACAAAATCATTTACAACAAACGGGATGCCTTCAAGGGTGGAACTAGCTGGATAATATGTTTGATCTTTTGGAGTTCTGAAACAAACCAAAACACTTCATCAAACAAAAGAATAGGTCAACTGTCAAAAATGATTTAAGGTAAGCAAATTCAAACATATTACTTAATATGTCTTAAAATGTGATTAGGGAGAGCTTGGAGAAACCTAGAGGAAGTCTATGTGCCTCTACCTCTCAAGCAACCAAAATGTCACGAAAACACACATTCAAAATATGCAAAGCTTACTGTGCATCAACTATCTTTGGTGAATAGGACATGGAAACTGCATTAATAGGTCCTGCATTGAAGTGTTTGTACCTAAAAAGGATTCATGATAAAAATACAGAAAGGATATACTTTAAAAATTAATATCTTCAGTTGGTGATGTGCAATGATGATTAGGGTGGCAATGAGAAATATGGGAGGTGGGGGCTCCAGTGACAATACTGATTGGGGCATTGGCAAACCATTCAAATATAGTATGATACAGTAAGGGCAGAGGTGGCAGCAGTGGTGTTGGTTGAAGTGATTTTGATGGATTATAACAATGAATGAGGCAAATGCCCTGCTAGTTGGTA